>SJYT01032615.1:84906-123286 GCA_006410635.1 Cephalophus harveyi
GATTAATGGGTCAGGTGTTTCAATGTTTCAAAAGCTTGAAATATATATTTCAAATATTTTGTTATAACTCTTGTAAAATTTAACATTCTTTTCTATAACATATTAGGACCTTTACATTTACTCTTTGTGAATTTCTTATTCACATCCTTTCTCCACTCACCTATTTGGTTTTGCATTTTTCTTGTTGGTTTTATATGAAGTTTTTCATACAATTCTTATCTTGCATATTAAATAAAAGTATTGCTAAATATTTTCTTTGATTATTCACTTTTAGGTTATTTTAATAAATAGAATGTTGGTGATTATGTTCTAAAAGCTATTGATATTTCTGTATTTTGTTTCCTTGTAAGCTTGCTGCTGCTGCTACTGCTAAGTCGCTTCAGTCATGTCCGATTCTGTGCGACCCCATAGACGGCAGCCTACCAGGCTCCCCCATCCCTGGGATTCTCCAGGCAAGAACACTAGAGTAGGTTGCCATTTCCTTCTCCAATGCATGAAAGTGAAAAGTGAAAGTGAAGTCACTGAGTCGGGCTTAGTATATCTAATTGTCCTAGGACTTATGCAAATTAGGGATGAATCCTCTCTCTAGGCTCTTATACTTGCTGCAAGAGAGAATTTTCTGAATGCATACAGAGAGGCTAATAAATAGGTCTTATTGCTTATGTCTTAGAATGTTGTGTTTTTTTTGGAGATGGGGAAGAGGTTTTCTGACTTAATGCTCTATGGTAACATCTCATGAAGATTCTCATCTTTTCGGTGCAACCAAAGTTTTCTCTAGCCTTTCACAGAATCAAAGAGAGTAACCTGCAGTACATGTAAACAAAGATTTGAACATTAGATGAGATAGAGGTTGTTCTCTCTCCCATAAATGCAGTCTACTACTTAGAAAAGCAGCAGCTAAATCTTGGACAGACTTGTTTATGAAAAGTGGACGATAGTCACAGATTGTTTATTTCATCTGATTCATAATACTATTTCTTATATTAGCTCCTTTGCAGGGTCTGTTTCTGGACTATTTTATTCTATCTTATTAACCTGAGATTTATTCTAATATTATCACATTTTTTATTGTATAATTTTATAGTTAAGTTTAAAAATCTTCTATGGTAAATTCACTACCATTATTTTCTTTTTAACATTTTCCTAACTATTCATGTTTATTTAATCTTGCTAATAAAATTTATCAGTCTCTAAAATCATCCCTTTGGGATTTTTGTTGGATTTTTATTAAATATATACATTGATTTTAGAAGGATATTATAATAATATCTTTTAATAGTGAACAGAATTTACAAAAACCAGAATTAGTGATTCTGTAAAGTATAATATATAGTGGATTGAAGTTTACTGTAGTTGAAAGAATAGTGGGTTAGGCATAGGAGATCTGGTTCCTGGGATTTTCTGCCTTTGTGAACCTAGGAAAATTAATAGACTGCTCTATGGCTCAGTTTCTTTATTTGAATACTGAAGAGGTTGTACAACACATGGCATTAGAAGGGTCAATGAGTTCCATTCCAAATTGTGAATATAATGAACATCTGATACTATTAAAAATAGTTGTCTTCTGCCCACTGGCTTCTTCGGAATACCATCTTAGTTCAACAACCACTCCTTCTCCAATTTTAACACTCCTCTTCTAGGTAAAGATATATTCCCGAGAAATGGATAGAAATTACTATGCATTAGAAAATTATGCTTGCCATACAAACAGATTACCTAATTTCAAGAGGAATGGTTATGCACATTATACATGTCAAACAAGCATCCTGATTTTGATTGGCTTGGTTTATAATAACATAACCCCACTGTTCCTATGATATCTTATACAGAATTCCAGTATACAGAAATTAATCTGATGGAAGGAAGTCATAAATAACCAAAAAAAAAAAAAAAGAGTTGCAAAATAAACATAGCTAGTAAGAGGCTACAAAATGTATTTAATATAAAACAAACATGATTAAAATGGTTAAACATGGTTAAAATCCAATATTTAAAGCACATGTATAATTTTAAAGACATTAACCTAACATATAAAAATAATGCTTTATAAATACTAAAGCAAGGTGTTCAAGCCATTGTAACAAAAGAAACCAGATTTTCAGTGTCTTAATACAGTTAAAATTTACTGCTCTCTATATCATCATTCACTCCTTGGAAGAAAAGTTATGACCAACCTAGATAGTATATTCAAAAGCAGAGACATTACTTTGCCGACTAAGGTCCGTCTAGTCAAGGCTATGGTTTTTCCTGTGGTCGTGTATGGATGTGAGAGTTGGACTGTGAAGAAGGCTGAGCGCCGAAGAATTGATGCTTTTGAAGTGTGGTGTTGGAGAAGACTCTTGAGAGTCCCTTGGACTGCAAGGAGATCCAACCAGTCCATTCTGAAGGAGATCAGCCCTGGGATTTCTTTGGAAGGAATGACGCTAAAGCTGAGACTCCAGTACTTTGGCCACCTCATGTGAAGAGTTGACTCATTGGAAAAGACTCTGATGCTGGGAGGAATTGGGGGCAGGAGGAGAAGGGGACGACCGAGGATGAGATGGCTGGATGGCATCACGGACTCGATGAATGTGAGTCTGAGTGAACTCCGGGAGTTGGTGATGGACAGGGAGGCCTGGCTTGCTGCGATTCATGGGGTCGCAAAGAGTCAGACACGACTGAGCGACTGAACTGAACTGAACTGAACTGATGTCATCATTCAATGTGGGGTTGTTCCTTGCTGTCATTGAGAGACTCAGGGTCCTTACCTCCTATGTATCCAACATCTTCTAGGTCCTCATTTTTCTCTGTATTTAATAGTAGGGATGAGAAAAAGATGTAGGAGAAGGCATACCCACTCTTTTCCACCTAAACCTGGGGATGACATATTACTTCTCTTTCTTTTCTTTTCCTTTCAACTTTTCCTCAGTTTTATAGTTCTACGTAACTGCAAGGGAATCTGGAAAATAGATACCAATGAGGGGCCAAGAAAGAGTGAACAAACACATTTAATGGTAAGAACTAGCAACCTATGCCATAGTCAATAATTTTGGCCATGAAATATTATTCCTTTTTCTCAACATGATGAGCACATTCCAATATTGAACACTGAATCCAGTCTTTGCCCCCAATGCAAAGCGTAAGCCATCTGTAGGATGGACAGCACTCTGTATCAGTCCAATTATGGCTCTAAACCTATGCACTAAACAGATAAGCTTCCTGCTCTTTCCATACCCAATGGGCAGGCGTGCTTAATGTTACCGACCCTAGTAATCAAGATGTTAGGGCCTTAGTTAGGCTTCTGCTACTCTCTGGAAGGGACTCAGTCACCCATTGCTCTTGGTGTCCCTCTCCCTTACTTCTGAAAGTTTTTTCTTCATCAGTTACTCTCCATTACCACATCTGAGGTGGACATTTGGGAGTGTGCCCACCTTGGAGACTGCACAGTATTTTTCCAATTATTTTCAGTGGAGTGAGCTTGGGTACCCAAAATTTGTTTGACAGTTTGAACAATCCAAGGCTCATGGTTTTATTGTTACTGTTAGAGAGTTTTGACAATAAATGGTATGACTAAGACCCATTGGCTTCTAATATGATCCATGTTCCAGTAACTATATTCCTTCCTAGACAGTTCTTCTGGAGAAGGCAATGGCACCCCACTCCAGTACTCTTGACTGGAAAATCCCATGGATGGAGGAGCCTGGTAGGCTGCAGTCCATGGGGTCGCTAAGAGTCGGACACGACTGAGCAACTTCACTTTCACTTTTCACTTTCATTCATTGGAGGAGGAAATGGAAACCCACTCCAGTATTCTTGCCTAGAGAATCCCAGGGATGGGGGAGCCTGGTGGGCTGCCGTCCATGGGGTCACACAGAGTCGGACACGACTGAAGCGACTTAGTAGCAGCAGACAGTTCTTCAGCTTGATTTATTTCTTGCCTTTTTTCCCCTCTCCTTCTTCTGTGCCTCAACAATGCTAACTTGAGGTCATCTAAAATCAAACTCTCATCTTTGCCACATTGCTGAATGGCTGCCTTCAACTGCTAATACTTCTAAATCTTCATTATTCAATCTTCTCGCATATTATCTCTTGTTATTGGTTGCCTAGAATCCAGTTCCAAAACTTCTGATCTTCTCAGCTCTATTTCATTTATGTCAATTAATTACTTCTATAGCTCATCTATTTCATTTACTACCTGGCCAAAGTCACCAATAGCCATCTAATAAACAGTAATACAGTGCTTCTTTCCAATTTTCCCAGAGCTGTCTGTTCAGTGGCACAAGACCTACCTTCCAGAGTATTATGCAGGCAGTTTTACCAAATATTTTGCCAAAGAATATCAAAGCTTTCCAGCCTGTTGGCCTCCAATATTGATTGGTTCTTCATTACACATGGCACACTCACTAAGCCTATTGCTGAATATTTTTGGGTATTTTATATTAACATCCCTCTTTTACTATTATCTTCTCTCTTGGTCAGCATATGTTAATGCCAATAACAACTCCACATTTTTACTATCTTAAATCAATAAAGCTTTATTTTTCAAATATCAGAATCCAATACGGTTGGCACTAGAGCTCTGCTTCACAAAAATAGAAGGCTTATGTAGCTCAACCATTTTCTAGGCCGTTGTTCTTTTCTGTGCTGAATAGATGGATGGGGAAATAGAGTGAACAGAAAGTACACATATTTTTAATCGCCTTGATCCCCAAAATGATACCTATCACCTCTATTCACAGCCCATTGACTGGAAACCCACTGCACCACTGTGATAACTGCAGTAGACTCTGGGGAATGTATCCTAGATGTATTCCCAGGGAGAAGAACCCAGAAACTCAGCCACAAGCCTACAAATTACTTAATGAAAAGGATAAAAATGTAGCATTTGTTAAAATTGTCTGTTACTATCACCTCTTCCTTAGGTCAGCTCACTTCTAATATTAGAACAAAAAAAGTGTACAGCAATAATATAGTTCAATCTCTCCACTTTTGTATGACTTCCTTCCACATTTCATTGTTCAAGTATCAGGGTCCTGAAACCTGGGAGCCTCTAGCTATCCCTTGCTTGCCACAACCCCTACTCCGTTCTCAAAGAGAATTGTTGGTAAAGGCAGGTGGCACTTTACTTGGCAGATCAGGGAAAAGAATAAATGCTGGCTGGTTTAGGCCACTGAATTATAGGATGTTTTCTTAAGCAGGAATAGTTGATTGATACATCCCTTAACAGGTAACAAAATGGACTGTCATAAAAGTTACTTGCCAAAATCGAGAGCCAGGGTATATAATGGGATGATTTTATTTCCAGGTAGGTAAGCTTTAGAACATTGCCTTCAGTTCAAACTTAGTTTCTATGGGAAAATACCCTATGCCATGGCTTAAGTTCCAAATGGCAAAGTTTATATACTCTCAACGCAAGCAGAATTAAAATGCTATTAGAGAATGAAGCTTTGCTTATGCTTTTTGTTATGGTTTTCTAGAGTGTACTTTAGGCATTGGCTACAAGCCACATTGGGACATTAAGTAATCACAATACTAACACATTTCAACATTCAGCTGGCAACAAGGCCTACAATTATAGTTAAGCTTTTATTCTCTGTGTCTGCAATTACCTAACCAGTGAAAGGAGATTTTCATGATTGCCATTAAGGGTTTAATTATGATGAGTCAGATACGAGAACAGTTCTTAGCTAGATATCCAGGCATCCCTGTGGGTAAACTGGCCCATCTGAGGACACGCCTGGAAGGACAGACCAAAATAGTCAAGGCAGCCAGTGTGCACTACTGTGAACTCAGGACACATTGCTGTGGCTCTAGTTCTCTTTCAGCAGCTTCATAAGGTACAGGCCATCCGTGGCCTTAGTGCCTTGAAAGGGCCAGTTGACCTCAGGTGAAAAACACTCTTGTCTGATACAGTTCTCTTGCTCTAGGAGTCTGGCTACTTACCCCATAACAAAGGGTAAAATAAAAGAAAATTCTTAGCATCTAAGTAATAAGAAACAAAGTCAACACTTTGAATTACTTCAAAAAGAACTGTAAGACTGGATATCACTAATTCACTGCTTTTGTTTATTGAATGTTCCTGTCACTTTAATAGCCCATTTACAAATGCAATCCAACATTGAATATTTAGTGGCTTTGTTATAAATCACATCAAACTATTTAAATCTAAGCATGTCAGAGAATGTCATTGGTTTCCTTTAGTTGTTTGACAGCCATGTTTGTTGTCAGATAATAAACCAAAAGTGCCTTGTTTTTTAAAATCTGTGGAGTCCAGACAACACTATGAACAAAGGAACAACTAGGAAACAGCTGAGAGAGAGTTATTATGGAGTGTTTTCAGAAGCTAGTTAGAAAGGATGCTATATCATAATGAAACTAAGCAAAGGTGATCTTTTTTATCTGAGTATCTAAAGTACATATTGTTCTGATTAGATGTTTGTAAACAGGACAGTAGTAATCACAATATAGACAAAAAAAAAAAAATCCCTTCAAGTTTTTGTTACATCAAGAGAAGAACCATTATTCGTTGTCCATATGCTGAATTTATTTTAACAAGGACCTGTAGAACCACTTTTATAGCTCCAGGATATTTTTTTCTTCAGCTCAAACCTCTTCTACCATTTCAACTATTTCAAAAATAAGTTTGATGAGTTTTAGAATATACTAGAGTATGAAGGATTCTCAGTGGGAATTTCATGCTGAGATATATTTTTAGAAAATGTTTAAAGTTAACTTAAGCCTGAGAAACATGAATTTAATATTTAATATTTAAATTTTTCCTTAGTTAATTTCCCTTAAAATTAATTTAAAGCACAATTTTAGAATATTTTGTCAGTGATTAAGTTGAATCAGAATTATGCTTTAAATCAATTTTAAAACATTTAAATTAATATTTACCAAGTTCTTAAAAGAGAGTATGCCTCTGTGGCCAGTATTTCAAGAAAATTGCATATTAAATTTAAAGTGAAAAATTTGCAACTCTATATTAACTGTAGAAATAGGAAAAGATAAAATGCCCCAAATAGCAAAGTCAACATAAAGTCACATTAGAAAGATGGTCACATGACTGAAAAAAGAGCAAAAGTCTTAGAAATTAAAACACGAAAAGAGAGCAACATCTACATTACACAAAGTGATAAGATACAATGTACATGAGAGTAGAGGCCACTCTCCAGAAGTCTCCAAAATAGACATCTTTTCTACTATACAGAATTTAAAAATAAAGCATGATTGCAATGCTCATCTAATTTTTCTTTTTTTGTTTTGTTTTCAGCACACACTTTTGTAGCCCTCACTATAAACAGGTTATAGCCACTAGCTAGGTATTTTATGGCATCAATTTTTGTAACCGGAAGAAAAGTTATGACCAACCTAGGTAGCATATCCAAAAGCAGAGACATTACTTTGCCGACTAAGGTCCATCTAGTCAAGGCTATGGTTTTTCCTGTGGTCATGTATGGATGTGAGAGTTGGACTGTGAAGAAAGCTGAGCGCCGAAGAATTGATGTTTTTGAACTGTGGTGTTGGAGAAGATTCTTGAGAGTCCCTTGGACTGCAAGGAGATCCAACCAGTCCATTCTGAAGGAGGTAGCCCTGGGATTTCTTTGGAAAGAATGATGCTAAAGCTGAAATTCCAGTACTTTGGCCACCTCATGCGAAGAGTTGACTCAATGGAAAAGACTCTGATGCTGGGAGGGATTGGGGGCAGGAGGAGAAGGGGACGACAGAGGATGAGATGGCTGGATGCCATCACTGACTCGATGGACTTGCGGCTGAGTGAACTCCGGGAGTTGGTGATGGACAGGGAGGCCTGGTGTGCTGCGGTTCATGGGGTCACAAAAAGTCAGACACAACTGAGTGACTGAACTGAACTGAACTGAAGTAGCTCCTCTTCAGCATTACTGATCGGGGCATAGACTTGGATTACTGTGATTTTTAAATGGTTTGCCATGGAAACGAACAGAGATCATTCTGTCATTTTTGAGACTGCATCTAAGTACTACATTTCGGACTCTTTTGTTGACCACGATGGCTACTCCATTTCTTCTAAGGGACTCCTGCCCACAGTAGTAAATATAATGGTCATCTCAGTTAAATTCAACCATTCTAGTCCATCTTAGTTCACTGATTCCTAGAATATTGACATTTACCCTCTTGTCATCTCTTGTTTGACCACTTCCAATTTGCCTTGATTCATGGACCTAACATTCAAGGTTCCTATGCAATATTGCTCTTTACAGCATCGGATCTTGCTTCTATCACTGATCACATCCACAACTGGGTTTTGTTTTTTCTTTGGCTCCATCTCTTCATTCTTTTTGGAATTATTTCTCCACTGATCTCCAGTATCATATTGGGTACCTACTGACCTGGGGAGTTCATCTTTCAGTATCCTATCTTTTTGCCTTTTCATACTGTTCATAGCTTTCTCAAGGCAAGAATACTGAAGTGGTTTGCCATTCCCTTATCCAGTGGACCACATTCTGTCAGACATCTTCACCATGACCCATCTGTCTTAGGTGGCCCCATACGGCATGGCATAGTTTCACTGAGTTAGACAAGCTGTGGTCCGTGTGATCAGATTGGCTAGTTGTCTGTGACTGTGGTTTCAGTCTATCTGCCTTCTGATGCTCTCTCTTAGAGCCTACTGTCTTAATTGTGTTTTTCTTACCTTGGACGTGGGGTATCTCTCCACGGCTGCTCCAGCAAAGTGCAGCTCCTCTAGGCCGCCGAGCCTGGCCTTGGACATAGGGTAGCTCCTGACCTTTTCATTACAGGCGTATGGAATGTAAAAGTAGGAAGTCAAGAAACACCTGGAGTAACAGGCAAATTTGGCCTTGGAGTACAAAATGAAGCAGGGCAAAGGCTAATAGAGTTTTGCCAAGAGAACGCACTGGTCATAACAAACACCCTCTTCCAACAACACAAGAGAAGACTCTACACATGGACATCACCAGATGGTCAACACAGAAATCAAGTTGATTATATTCTTTGCAACCAAAGATGAAGAAACTCTAATAGTCAGCAAAAACAAGACCAGGAGCTGGTTGTGGCTCAGATCATGAACTCCTTAGGGCAAAATTCAAACTTAAATTGAAGAACGTGGAGAAAACCACTAGACCATTCAGGTATGACCTAAATCAAATCCCTTATGATTATAGAGTGGAAGTGAGAAATATATTTAAGGGACTAGATCTGATAGACAGAGTGCCTGATGACCTATGGATGGAGGTTCGTGACATTGTACAGGAGACAGGGAGCAAGACCATCCCCAAGAAAAATTAATGCAAAAAACCAAAATGGCTGTCTGGGGGGGACTTTAAAAATAGCTGTGAAATGAAGAGAAGTGAAAAGCAAAGGAGAAAAGGAAATATATACCCATTTGAACGCAGAGTTCTAAAGAACAGCAAGGAGAGATAGGAAAGCTTTCTTCAGCAATCAATGCAAACAAATAGAGGAAAACAATAGAATGGGAAAGACTAGAGATCTCTTCAAGAAAATTAGAGATACCAAGGGAATATTTCATGTAAAGGTGGGCTCAATAAAGGACAGAAATGGTATGGATCTAACAAAAGCAGAAGATATTAAGAATACACAGAAGAACTTTACAAAAAAGATCTTCATGACCCAGATAATCACAATGGTGTGATCACTCAGCTAGAGCCAGACATCCTGCAACATGAAGTCAAGTGGGCCTTAGGAAACATCACTACAAACAAAGCTAGTGGAGGTGATGGGATTCCAGTTGAGCTATTTTAAATCCTAAAAGATGAATCTGTGAAAGTGCTGCACTCAATATGCCAGCAAATTTGGAAAACTCAGCAGTGGCCACAGGATTGGAAGAGGTCAGTTTTCATTCCAATTCCAAAGAAAGGCCATGCTAAAGAATGTTCAAACTACTGCACAATTGCACTCTTCTCACATGCTAGTAAAGTAATGCTCAAAATTCTCCAAGCCAAGCTTCAGCAATACGTGAACTGTGAACTTCCTGATGCTCAAGCTGGTTTTAGAAAAGGCAGAGGAACCAGAGATCAAATTGCCAACATCACCTGGATCATGGAGAAAGCAAAAGAGTTCCAGAAAAACATCTATTCTGCTTTATTGACTATGCCAAAGCCTTTGACTATGTGGATCACAATAAACTGTGGAAAATTCTGAAAGAGATGGGAATACCAGACCACAGACTGAGCAACTGAACTGAACTGATGCAGATGACATTACACTTATGGCAGAAAGTGAAGAAGAACTAAAGTGCCTGTTGAAGAAAGTGAAAGAGGAGAGTGAAAAATTTGGCTTGAACTCAGCATTCAGAAAACTAAGATCATGGCATCCTGTCCCATTACTTTATGGCAAATAGATGGGGAAACAGTAGAAACAGTGGCTGACACTATTTTGGGGGGCTCCAAAATCACTGCAGATACAGAGTGCAGCCATGAAATTAAAAGATGCTTACTCTTTGGAAAGAAAGTTATGACCAACCTAGACTGCATATTAAAAAGCAGAGACATCACTTTGTCAACAAAGGTGCATCTAATCAAGGCTATGGTTCTTCCAGTGGTCATGTATGGATGTGAGACTTGGACTATAAAGAAGTCTGAACACTGAAGAATTGATGTTGTTGAACTGTGATGTTGGAGAAGACTCTTGAGAGTCCCTTGGACTGCAAGGAGACCCAATCAATCCATCTTAAAGGACATCAGTCCTGAGTGTTCATTGGAAGAACTGATGTTGAAGCTGAAACTCCAATACTTTGGCCACCTGAGGTGAAGAGGTGACTCATTTGAAAAGACCCTGATGCTGGAAAGACTGAGGGCAGGAGGAGAAGGGACAACAGAGGATGAGATGGTTGGATGGCATCACTGACTCAATGGAAATGAGTTTGGGTAAACTCCGGGAGTTGGTGATGGACAAGGAGGCGTGGTGTGCTGCAGTTCATGGGGACGCAAAGAGTCAGACACAACCGAGAGACTGAGCTTAACTGAACTAAAGTAACTCTACCAAGTAGGCATTGATATTGCTACTGATGCACAGAGCAGGTAACAATTTGTCCAGAATCAGACAGAAGTAGATGGTAGAGGTGATACTCAAATCTAGGCAGAATGTTCCAGAGTAAATGAACAGAACCACTACACTGCACTGACTCTACAGTAGCTCAACAAGGTGCTACTTCTTTGTCTACTTGTATTGCCCCACCTATTTCCAGATTTCCATGTTGTTGGAAATAAATATATAATAACATATAATATACACACTGCTGCTGCTGCTGCTGCTGCTAAGTCACTTCAGTCATGTCCGATTCTGTGTGACCCCATAGACGGCAGCCCACCAGGCTTCCCCGTCCCTGGGATTCTCCAGGCAAGAACACTGGAGTGGGTTGCCATTTCCTTCTCCAATGCAAGAAAGTGAAAGGTGAAAGTGAAGTCGCTCAGTCGTGTCCGACCCTCAGCGACCCCATGGACTGCAGCCTTCCAGGCTCTTCCATCCATGGGATTTTCCAGGCAAGAGTACTGGAGTGGGGTGCCATTGCCTTCTCCAATATACACACTAGATATATTGATATATTTACTATATACACACTATATTATATTAGTGTATGTGTGTATAATAGTAAACTGAACGTCTCAGTCAAAATAAGTTTCATGCTATTTGTTTCGAAATGTTGAAAAGTGAAAGTGAAAGTCGCTCAGTTTGTCCAACTCTGTGTGATCTGATGGACTATACAGTCCATGGAATTCTCCAGGCCAGAATACACGAGTGGGTAGCCTTTCCCTTCTCCAGGGGATCTTCCCACCCCCAGGGATCGAACCCAGGTCCCCCACATTGTGGGTAGATTCTTTACCAGCTGAGCCATAAGGGAAGCCCAGGAATACTGGAGTGGTTAGTCTGTCTGTTCTTCAGCAGATCTTCCTGACCCAGAAATTGAACCAGGGTTACCTGAATATAATTGACAAATTGTGGTTCCATTGGTTGAGTAAGATCATGTGTGTCCCAAAGCAAAAATATTTTCCCACCATTTTTTTTCCTTTAGAAGAGAGATCATACCTTATAATTGAGTTCTTTCATTATCAGTGTTAGTTTTGGATAATCACAGAGCTTACCTATAATCTCTAGACTTTTTCAAGGAGTTAAATACAAGTTTACTTATTATCCTTGGGACTAAAATCTCCCAATTTTTTTAGATTCCATTTTATATAAATCTTTTACAGCTCACTTTCAAAATCAAGATAGTGCCTGACTGCATTACAGAGATCAAGTACTATAAAAATCCATTACTGAAAAAAAAAGTAAAATAATGACAGCAACACAGAAATCAGAAACTTTCCAAATGTTATACAAATAGGAAGTTATAACTTAGGATGAAAGCTCCAAAGACAGCATCACACATTGATTCAAAAACTCTCTATGTCATATAAACTACCTAAACGAAAAGATAGAACTTTCCAGGACATCTTTACAGATGACAAAGACCCACGTCAACTGGCAACAAAGTAATTGATCTTGAAGATGCACAAGATGCATAAGAAAATCGTTCTGTGGAAGGTAAGAGTGGAAGATGTTTCTAAGTTTAAACATCATTTTCAGCATGTGGAATTAACTCATATCCATAATTAAATATTTAAAAGAAAGACTGCAAATAGACATCTGACTTTCTATTTGTAATCTTAAAGGCTTATATCCAAAATTTTTTCTTCTTTTATGTGTTACATAGTTTATGATATGTAGAATTTGTGTGTATGATCTTAAATATTTAACACTTAGAAGTTATTATCTTTAGCTGCTGTTCTCATTGTTTGAACAGTAGAAATGAAATTAGGAAATTTGCTCCACTATATTTTTATCTCATTCTCTGTTCCGCTGAGTACTGCTCATGTTTAAGAATCTTAATAAATATTAAGTGATAATATTGACTCTTGTACTCTACCTTTAAATATACTTTTGAAACTTGCATTAAATGAGCATACATTCATTTATATTAATGTATACTTATTTCACAATTAAGATTTTTCATATGTGTGTGCATATATATATATATGTTTGTACTTGTGTGTGTATATTCTTCAGTATTCCCAGTTTTAAGCTATTAGAAAAATTGGGCTCGCACATTTTTTTCTCTGAACTTGTGTTAAATACTAAATGTGTTACACCATAGACTTGAAATGTTTAGGAAGTACAAAATAATAAAGCTCTAATATTCTTATAAAAGAAAAGCAGGTCCCTCAGCAACTGTAGACCGTGCTTTGTAAATAACAACCTTATCATTAGATATTTTACAAATATTTCATGTAAAAATCGTGTTTATGAATGTGCCACAAAATACAGACTTATGTGCTTCAGGAATGTAGATTTAGACTTATTTAAGAGGATAATTCCTGGGAAGAAATTTAAAGAAATTGATTAACACCAATGAGCAATCATTCTCTAGGGGCAGATATTACAAGTATTAGGAAAAGGGCCTTACAAGTAACAGGAATTCTCGTAATGTCTTTAAATGATAAATAATGGGACTTGTTTGGCTGGAGAGAAAAGAAGTCACTCTGTGTGTGTGTGTGTGTGTGTGTGTGTGTACATACGCCAGTGTCTTGGAATTAAGATGAGGATGGAATTGAATGTCCAATTAAGATTTATATTTAAACTAATACATAATGGGATGTCCATGGAAGATGTTGATTGATAGAAAATACTTTACAGAAATGGTGATGACATGAAAATGGCCTTAAGTAAAATGATTCCTTTGACTGGGTGTATGATGAACTAAAATAGGAAGAAATCAGATCCTTGGTGAAACAGTATAGGGAGATGGTCATGTCAGTATAATACAGTCCATTCACGAGATGATAAGAGGAATAGGTGAATGGTATCCATCTTGGACAAAAGTGTATATGTTGTCAGGAGACTAGGGATAGTTTAGAGGTTTAATTTGTAATAACTAACTATATACAAATATCCATTGGAGAGGGGAGCTTGGCGGCCTGTACTCCATGGGGTCACAAAAGAGTTGGACATGACTTAGCAACTAAACAACAACCATTAGTCAGTTAGGAGGCTCCAAATTTGCAGTTTCTTCAAATTAAGGAAGCACTATTCTATACTTAATTACCAGATTGTAAGAAAAAATTAGATACAAAATTTTTATAAGAAGGTAAATTATATAAATCAATCTTGAAGAGGTAAGAGAGAAAAATACTTAAACAGAAACACTCCGAAGAGGCTGGTCCATAGTGTCACCTTGTGTTGATAATCTGTTTTTTTTTTTTCTTTTTGTATTTGTTTTCAAAGACTTCTTGGTGCTAAACCACATACAGAAGTCAATATGGGTGATTTTGCCCTAATTTCAGATTAGCAAAGTACTGAAATATGTAGCAAATACATACTTAAAAATAATTCTTGTCCACTAGTCAGCTTCTCTGCCCACACTGTCACAAATTATTGTTGTTGTTGTTGTTTTTAACTAAAATGTGGTCAATCCATGGGGTTCTTAGAAAGGAGTATTGGGAACAGATGATTTCTGTACAGAATCTAAGGGCAGAACCAATCAAAGTGTGTTGTTTTATAGAATTTGCAACCAAAGAAGATACATGATGAGTGTATGAACATTCTAACAAAACACTGTAATTAATATTCACTGGGTAGTTTCTACTTTTTTAACTTTTATTTTTTTAATGGTTACAGGTTACTGATAACTGTAATTAAAAAAACTTTGAATTCACTGTTTTGGAAATAATTGAAATAGCAACTGATCAAATCTGTCTTTAGCAAGTCTTTCATTTCATCTCAGCTTTCATTATTTGAACCAATGATTGAGTACTATCTTTTAATCGCTGTCCAAATAAGAGATCTTCCATGAATTTCTGGGGACCTAGTATATAAAACACTTGAGGAAGATTATGAACAATAAACTGCAAGCCCTATTTCTAAAGCTACTCTCCAGAATTGTCTCATGGCCTACAAGTCTGTGGATGCCTTCCATTGAACACTTTTTCTTCCTAGAATAGCATAGTAATTATTTCTTTCCTATCTTCTCTGCCACAATGACTGATTCATTTAAGGGAGAATAAGCTTGAATTGGCTTTTTGTACTTTCTTTTTCCTCCTGTGGGGTGACCTTTATGTCCTTAAACAAAGCCTGTCATTAAATTAGAAAATAAAAGTAGCATATGTAATTTATTTAGAATGTAATCTACCAAAATACAAGACCTGTCCCTGAAAAAAAAAGTAGACTCTTCAGATTCTAACTTAATTCACTTAAACCACTTAATTACAAACTTAGACACATCAACATGACTCTGGAGTCTTTATTTTTTATAGAGAAACAGAAGTGCTAATGTCATGTATACACATACACTTACATACACATATGTGTATGGTATTGTGTGTGTACCTAGTCGTTCAGTCTTTTCCAACTCTTTGTGACCCTATGGACTGTGCACCAGACTCCTTCATTCATGGGATTTTCCAGGCAAGAATACTGGAGTGGGTAGCCATTACCTTCTCCAGGGAATCTTCTCAACCCAGGGATCAAACCCTGGTCGCCTGTATTGCAAGTAGATTCTTTACTGTCAGAGCCAACAGAGAAGCCAATAAAACACACAAAGGTGGCTCAGTGATTTAAAAAAAAAAAAAAAAAATTGCCTGACAATGCAGGAGATGTGGGTTCGATCCCTGGGTCCAGAAAATCCCCTGGAGGGGGAAATAGCAACCCACTCCAATATTCTTGCTGGGATACCCCATGGACTGAAGAGACTGGCAGGCTACATTCCATGTGGTCACAAAGAGTCAGACACGACTAAGCACAAAATACATATACACGATATATATTACAATGTTTAATAACATGTAAACTTAAAATGTTAGATTTTACTGTATGTATAAAGTATATATACACATGTATATAACATATGTATATAATTCTACTGAAAATTTTGTATCTCTGTGGTTTTGGGATGTACAATTAATAGTATTATACATTCTATATCTTTAGCAGTATGGATAATGACATTTTCATAGTGTCCACTAGGAAATAACTAAAGCATATTATCTGTCTAATAAGGATAATTTTTGATTCTATGTAAGTTTTACTATAGGCAACATTCTTCCCTCTAGCACTCAAGTCAAAAATGTTTTATTTTTAGTGAGTTGGAATATATTAATTAAAAAATCATTACTCTTATGACCAATTCAACAATACACTTAATTATTGTCAATGGGTCTTAGCTCTTTATAAAAGTACATTTCTTAAATGACAAACAAGACATTTGTCACTAACAATTATTCAGGTTGTCACATCTTTCCTTTTCATCATAAACGTTTCTGTCATTCCTTTGCTGAATACATATTTTTGTCTGTTTGAAATAAATTATTTTTAGGAGGAAAGCTGCTCAACAGATTAGGGAATTTGAACTAGCCAGTGGAGAACTTAACTGCATAAGCCCACTACACCTAATTATAGAAGATGAAGGTTTTAAAATTTGCATAATTGCAACTATTGGTAGGGGTCGGTAACATATTTGCATTATCTACTTATGTTCCACACCAACACTTTTAAGCACCACTTTAAAAAGTCTGCTAAGTCAGATGCTTGTAGATGTCAGAACATTATAACCTAAAATGCAGGCTATGCCTTTCTCTACCTACACCCCTGGGTTCTAATAGCTTTCTAAAATCATCTTCTAGGTTTTGGTACTATTTCATCTTCCAAATTTTGAAACATTCTTTCTTTCTATTGTGGCATACAGCAAGAGAAATACCTGTGCCTCTAAACCATATCCTAAGTACTCATTTATTCCTTCTGAAAATAATCATTTTGTTTGCTATAATTCGTAATAACTAATGTTTATAGAAATGGCATTCACACAATAAAAGTGCAGAGATAGTTAAGAGAAGTGGTTGGTTATAGAAATTTCCCTTGTCTATCCAGTAACATGAGAAGATTTAGCTCTTATTAGGAAATGTTTGTTTCATACCTCAGGTCTTCCCTTGTGGCTCAGAGGTTAAAGCATCTGCCTGCAATGCAGGAGACCTGGGTTCGACCCCTGGGTCAGGAAGATCCCCTGGGGAAGGAAATAGCAACCCACTCCACTATTCTTGCCTGGAGAGTCCCATGGACGGAGGAGCCTTGTGGGCTATAGTCCACGGGGTCTCAAAGAGTCAGACATGAGACTGAGCGACTTCGCTCACTCACTCACTCAGGAAATGTTTGTTTCATACCTCTTGAATGTAATATTTAGATTTGATATTTGCATTTATGCATAGAAAATAAAAAATTTCTACATACCATTAGCATACTCCACAGAAGGAAAAGTGATGGTATCTTAATCTACAAAAATAGAAAAAGCTACAAAAACTATGATTTTTAGTTTCTATATTTTCCCATCAGTTTTCATGGAAAGCAGTTAACAATAACTATAAAAATATTTTTGATGAAAGAGGATAGTTAACATTGCAGCTAGGTATATGCTAGCCATCTAATTATTGCTCCAATTGTGGTTTTAGTTTGTCTATTGTGTTTTTGGTAGTCTCTTCTTAATATTTTCTTCTCAAAGTACTGTGTCTCAGAACATAGTTTGTACTATTTAATTGAAAGTGAGTAATTTGGTTTATTTTAGTCAATCCATGTTAGTAATTTACCTATTCTCAGAACCCTGCTATTTACCTTTTGTACTGAGGCATTTTCTCCTAAATTCCTATCCTGATTTTTTGTTTGCTCATTTTTATGAAATTCCATATAACCTCCTACCTATTATTTATAACTGCTGCAATAATGTTTAGTTTTTATTGCAATACTCCAGGCTCTGCTCACTTTCTATTTGATATTCCCACTATGGCTATAGTAGCATATTGCACAGAGCAGGTAGTCACTATTAGTTGAATAAGTGAAGAAATAAATGAAATGCACTTGCTATTATTTTGAAAGCAGCTAATCTGAACTAGTAAAAAAATATTGAAGTGATGATCGATCATATTAACATTAGATTATTAAGGTTCTGCCACAAAGTTCATAAAATATAGTTGTAATTTTATGTGAAGAAGAAAATGTGGAATAATAGAAAAAACCTGGATGGACTCCAGAATCAGAATAAAGCAGATTTAAATCCAAGTTTAATTTCTATTAACTCTGTAAACTTGGGCAAGTTATTGAATTTCTCTGAGCTTCAGCTTTGCCTTTTATAAAACAGGGGCAAAATTTATGTATTATTGGGTTTCAATGAGGATAGAAATAATATTGCTAAATATTATTAAATATATCTAAAATAATATTTCTGAAGAGTCTAGATCCTGAACATGCTCATGCTCAGTTACTTCTGTCATGTCCGACTCTTGCGACTCTGTGGACCACAGCCCTCTAGGTTCCTCTGTCCATGGGATTCTCTCTCCAGGCAAGAATACTGGAGTGGGTTGCCATTTCCTTCTCCGGTGATAAAGTATGAAGTGAGTGGATGTGAGTGAAGTGAAGTCACTCAGTCATGTCCAACTCTTTGCGACCCCATGGACTGTAGCCTACCAGGTTCCTCCATCCATGGGATTTTCCAAGCTAAAGTACTGGAGTGGGTTGCCATTTCCTTCTCTGGAGATCCTGCATATCACTTCAGTTCAGTTCAGTCGCTCAGTCGTGTCCGACTCTTTGCGACCCCATGAATCGCAGCAGGCCAGGCCTCCCTGTCCATCACCAACTCCCAGAGTTCACTCAGACTCACGACCATCGAGTCAGGGATGCCATCCAACCATCTCATCCTCTGTCGTTCCCTTCTTGTCCTGCCCCCAATTCCTCCCAGCATCAGAGTCTTTTCCAATGAGTCATAAGTCTCAACTATTCACATGAGGTGGCCAAAGTACTGGAGTTTCAGCTTTAGCATCATTCCTTCCAAAGAAATCCCAGGGCTCTCTCCTTCAGAATGGACTGGTTGGAACTCCTTGCAGTCCAAGGGACTCTCAAGAGTCTTCTCCAACAACACAGTTCAAAAGCATCAATTCTTCGGCGCTCAGCCTTCTTCACAGTCCAACTCTCACATCCATACATGACCACAGGAAAAACCATAGCCTTGACTAGACGGACCTTAGTCAGCAAAGTAATATCTCTGCTTTTGAATATATTATCTAGGTTGGTCATAGCTTTTCTTCCAAGGAGTAAGCGCCTTTTAATTTCATGGCTGTAGTCACCATCTGCAGTGATTTTGGAGCCCCCAAAAATAAAGTCTGACACTGTTTCCACTGTTTCCCCATCTATTTGCCATGAAGTGATGGGACCAGATGCCATGATCTTCATTTTCTGAATGTTGAGCTTTAAGCCAACTTTTTCACTCTCCACTTTCACTTTCATCAAGAGGCTTTTAGTTCCTTTTCATTTTCTGCCATAAGGGTGGTGTCATCTGCATATCTGAGGTTATTGATATTTCTCCCAGCAATCTTGATTCCAGCTTGTGCTTCTTCCAGCCCAGTGTTTCTCATGATCACACCATGCATATAAGTTAAATAAGCAAGGTGGCAATATACAGCCTTGAATTACTCCTTTTCCTATTTGGAACCAGTCTGTTATTCCATGTCCAGTTCTAACTGTTGCTTCCTGACCTGCATGCAGATTTCTCAAGAGGCAGGTCAGATGGTCTGGTATTCCCATCTCAGAATTTTCCACAGTTGATTGTGATCCACACAGTCAGAGGCTTTGGCATGGTCAATAAAGCAGAAATATATGTTTTTCTGGAACTCTCTTGCTTTTTTGATGATCCAGAAGATGTTGGCAATTTGATCTCTGGTTCCTCTGCCTTTTCTAANTTCAGAATTTTCCTCAGTTTATTGTGATCCACACAGTCAAAGGCTTTGGCATAGTCAATAAAGCAGAAATAGATGTTTTTCTGGAACTCTCTTGCTTTTTCCATGATCCAGCGGATGTTGGCAATTTGATTTCTGGTTCCTCTGCCTTTTCTAAAACCAGCTTGAACATCAGGAAGTTCACGGTTCACGTATTGCTGAAGCCTGGCTTGGAGGATTTTGAGCATTACTTTACTAGCATGTGAGATGAGTGCAATTGTGTGGTAGTTTGAGCATTCTTTGGCATTGCCTTTCTTTGGGATTGAAATGAAAACTGACCTTTTCCAGTCCTGTGGCCACTGCTGAATTTTTCAAATTTGTTGGCATATTGAGTGCAGCACTTTGACAGCATCATTTTTCATGATTTGAAATAGCTCAACTGGAATGCCATAACCTCCATTAGCTTTGTTCATAGTGATGCTTTCTAAGGCCCACTTGACTTCACATGCCAGGATGTCTGGCTCTAGATGAGTGATCACACCATCATGATTATCCAGGTCTTGAAGATCTTTTTTGTATAGTTCTTCTGTGTATTCTTGCCAACACTCCCTCTCAGTAACTTAAAAAAAGTCAGAAGAGCTAGTAAAGGCAAGAAGATCTGAATAAGACTATGAAACACTCTGATTCAAGTAACATATTTAGAACATTACTCTCAAAAAGTTCTGGATATACATCCAAGTGCACATGGCTCATTCACTGAAATCCCAGTTACTATATTACCTAAAAGCCATAGAATTAAATTAGAAGTCAATGACAATGAGTTATCTAGGAAATTTCCAAATATTTGAAAATACAGCAACACTGTTGTTAAGAAAATTAAAAAGTAAGTCACAGATTGGGGAAAATACTGACAAAATATTTACCTGATGAAACATGTATATCCAGAAAATAGAAATAGCCTCTAAAACACAGGAATAAGTAGATAACTGAATTAAAGGGAGGCAAATGTATGAACATGTGAGTTGCCATTTTGTGCACAAAAATGTGCTCAACATTATTAATTATCAGGGAAATGTAAATTAAACCACTGAGACACTATACACACCAGCCAGAATGAGCAGTTTTAAAAGATGAAGAACTCCAAATGCTGATGAGCATTTGGAGTAACTAGAACTCTCATACATTATCAGTGTGAGAATAAAATGTTACCACCACCATTGTGGGAAAAAAAGCTTAGTTTCATAAAAGACTGAACAAACATCTACCATTTCCATCAATTCTGCTTCTAGATATTTACCCAAGAGAAATGATAATATGTTCCACAAAAAGACTTGCAGAGAAGTATTCACAGCATCTTTGTTCACAATAGCTAAAAATTGAAAACAGTCTGGGAATCCATCAGCAGGAAAGTGATTTAACACAAACACACATATACATGTACTCATGCTTAAGCAAAACTGGTATTTATATACTCAGTTTCAGCATTAAGAAGAAAGGAACCGATACATTCAAACACCATGAATCTCAAAACAATATGCTGAGTAAAAGACTTACCCAAAAGAGTACATGCTAAATGATTTAATTTATCTGAAAGTCTAAAGCAAGCAAAATTAATCATGATGAAAAATAATAAGAACAGGCTCTGCCTCTAAGAATGACAGGGACCAGATTGACTAAGAAGGGGGCATGGGGAACTTTCCTGAGATGACGGAAATGCTATATGTTTTGTTGGCATTTTGATTTCATGATTGTATTCACTTGCTAAAACTTTTGAGTGAGTCACTTAAAATCAATGTATTTCAGGGAAGTACCTCCTTCATCACAACAGAAGGAAAGGAGGAAATCAGACTATTTCCCTTTTATACTATAACGTTCTGGGATTAGGTTTTATTTATCTCTGATTCTTCATCATGGTCAGCAGAGTGCTCTCAGATATATTCTGCTTGGTAAATGTTAAAGGAATGTCTCTGTGACATTCTGTTTTACTCTTTCTTAAACTTTTTTATAAACTATAGTAAAAGATAGTTTTATAGTAACAATAGTTAACGATGCCATTGTCAAGAATTTTAATAGGTAAATACTAGTTTTAATTCTCACAATATTTATGTGGCTCATATTGCTCAGAGTCACACATATGTAGCTAAACGAAGGTGAGGCCAATGTCTAACTCTCTCTGCCTGCTCAGGTTAAGAACCGTGGTGGGAAGTGCTTGGTCTGAGTGTCTGAGATTTTCACTGATGTTATTTCCACCTGGTAATGAAAACCATTTCAGTCTGGTGTTCAGCAAATCACCCTGTTTAGTGGAATATAAACCCAAGTAGTTTTATGAAGCAATTTGAATCTGTTTACTTCTTAAAGCAGTTTTCTTAACATCAGTGAATTGGAGGTAGAAACATCTAATATGGGAAATCCTAATCATTTTATTACAGAGGATTACAGAAGGAAGGAAAAACCAGCTCACCCAGCTCCTTACTTTAAATTCCCCTGACCAATGTTTTCTTTTTTGGGAAGTTGTCCAGGAAAGATCATAAGTCATCTCAGGTCTTCATCAAGAAAGATCTCTTTGAGTTGGATCACAATTTCCCTTGTTTTAATCAAACTTCTTATCTTATAAAATGGAAACAAAAATGTATGAAAAACAGGAAGCTACAGACCCTCATTTCAAATATTAATTTTCTTATTTCATTCAAAATCCAATAACTCAAACTGAAGAATCTGTTACCATACTCTATCTGATACATCTTCCCATGTTCTTCCTCTATTAAATATAAAACCTTGTGTGTGTATGTGTCTGTATGACTTTTCTGGCTAGGATACCTATGTTTAATGGAGGTAGCTTTGTTTCTACTCTTGTTTTCAGAAATAATTTCTAAAAGTCATTCAAGTCTCAGTTGAACTTAGAAATTGGAAAATAAGGCAATCTTCATACCTCAGACTTAGCACTTTCGAATTGCAAATTAAAATCAAATCAGGGATAAAAACTTTCCACAGGTGAAACCAATTCAGGCAGTGTTAGCTGAGCCAGTAAGTTCTAATTTTAAGGTTTCTGAAACCATGTGAGTGTGTGTGTGTGCGTTCTGTTCTAATCAGGATGACTCAGCTGTAACTTTCATAATACTTGTCATTGGATTCATTTAACTTCTTTTTAAAAACTTTGTCAAAATTATCTTAATAGACCTGGATTCCAAAACTAGTTTTAATAAACTGTTATTATTAGATATAATGGTCTATAAGTTTCTGTCATGAAGATGAGAATATTTCTGAGGCCAGAGTTTTATAGGTTGTATTGTTTCCACTCCCCCCAAATGGATATGTTGAAGTTCTGGCCCTTAGTACCTTTAGAATAAAACCTTATTTGAAAATAAGGTTGTTGTAGGTATAATTAGTTAGGATTAAATCATTTTGGAATACAGTGGGCTACTAATCCAGTACAAATGCTATTCTTATAAAAGGGGAAATTTGATACAGATTCATACACAGAAGAAAACTATGTGAACATAAAACCAGATATCAGCCAGGGAAGCGTAAATATTGACAGCAAACCACCAGAAGCTAGGAGAGTGATGTGGAACAATTTTTTCCTCATACCCCCCAGAGAGAATCTATTCTGCCAACACCTTGATTTTTTGGACTTCTAGATTTCATAACTGTGAGACAATACATTTCTATTGTTTTAATTCACCCAGTTTGTAGCACTAGGTAACTTATACATAGAGCAGTAATAAGGCGCACTTTCAATGTGACCAGGAAGTAGCAGAAGAAAAGAAGTTATAGCTGATTTAAAAATTAAGTTATTATGATGAATCTGCCCTGAATCTTGCTAACAAGCCATTTCACCAATGAAAATGCCCAATGGACATGTCTATGTAGGGAGCCTTTACTTTTTGAGACTTCTGAGACTGTTAGCTGGCACTTTACATGTCACAACCAAACATGGTTGTTAGACGCTAAAAATGGTGGCTCCAGATGGATCCCAAGGCTATGAAGGGATCACAGAGTAATGAAACCCTTAGTAATGATGGGGTACAGTAATGATGGATTAATGGTGTCAGTGACTCAAGTCCCTAGAGTAAGAAACATTTATTAGATGAATGCTGTTGTTTGGTTTTACTCATCTCTTTCCTCTACTCTCTTTTTTTTTTTTTTTTTTTTTTTAAGCATGTAACTTTTTCAGCTTGGAAAACATTAACTATTGATAGAACAACTATTTAAGACTATATGTCTCCTGTTGTCCTTTTCTTCAACTTGCATGATGCTGACATATTCTGAATAAGTTAATTGTGTTATATGCAACATAGATTTGTGGGTTTTTTTGGTACTTTTTTTTTTTTGCTTTTAAAAGTGGTAGAACATTTAATTTAAATTAAAATGAACTTTAATTATAAAATTGAGGCAATCTAGGACTGTTGTGATAGATTCAGAAATGACTGAGTCCAGGAACTTAAATGACAATGACAGTGACATTGGTAGAAAACTGTTTCTGTTTCTCAGCTCTGTATCCTTTGCTCCTGAGTAATAGAGGTAAAGCTATAGAGAGCTGCACTGGAAGCACACCTCCCCATGGAAGCTCCCTAGAAAGTCCTGATTCACTCTGGACAGACTTGGGTCATGTGTTCACTTATGAGCCAATCACTCTGCAAATCCTTCAGACTGGCTTGGATTTAGGTTACATACATGTGCCTGGAGTATTGATGGAGCATGGATTAAAGGCAGGTATAAATGTTTTACCAAAGAAATTAAGAGTTTGTAGTAATAATAATGGGGAAGTGATTCTGTTCTGGTAAATACAAAATGATTCTACTTAATTAACTCATCCAAAAAAACCTTAAAGTGAACAACTGCTCTGCAGAAAGTACTCTGCTATGAACTGAATATCAGAGTTGAATAAGACATGTTCCCATATTTGAAGAGTTTATGTTCACCTGGTGAGAAAAATGTATAAGCCAATAAAAATTTGGTGTGCTGTGTAACAGAAGGACAAGTGACATGCTATGTGAAAAGAGAGGAGGTGAAAATTATTATTTTTTCTGTTACCACGTGGCAGGTCTGGGGTAGATGGCGATGTCTGGAGGGACTGCACAGTTGTTTGAACATGTCTTGAACGAGAAAGAAAGAACAAAAGAAAGAAAGGCATTGAGGCAGAGGAATGAGATATTTTCTAGCAGTTATAGACAGGAGATATAACTTTTGTGAGGCAAGCATATCAACCACTAAACTACAGAACCGAAGACTTTAGACCTTATTCCCTGGCTGTTTGTGTGCCTGTCCAATCCTTAGCTTTATGGTTCTATTTTCTTTCTTTTTTCAATTGTAGATAAGCAGTCAAGAGTGGAGTCTAACAGACCTAGTGTGTTTAAATGAAGGGAAATTCTTTAATCCTTATAGCCAAGCTATCTCATGAACATGGAAACATTTAATTTTACCCCCCATGCTATTTTGTGGCTCCATATTATCTTTTCTTCATCTTTCCTATGGGAATATCTCTGTAAATACTGAAATTCATGGGAAACTTGAAATTTTTAATGCACATGCCTATTAGTGTTTTTATACTGTAGTAGTTAAGGGAAGTGCCTTTAAAACAGATGATCTTCTGTTTGAATCCTGGATCCTCAGCACCAGCTGTGTAATCCTATGAAACTGAGTCCTCTGGGCCTCTGTTCTATAATAATAATATAACCCCTTAGGATTTTTATGATGATTAAATGGGACAATCTACGCAAAGTACTTAGAATTTTTGGCACAAAATAAATATTCAATAAATTTAACTGTTAGAATGATAGTGAAAGTGATTTGATGTTTTAATAACTAAGTTCATTTTGAGAAGGATTAGCATAAACTCATTTGTCCCAAAAACTGTTCTCCAGTATCTGATTCAATGCTGCTTCAATCATATGACCCCACTGCTTAAAATCAGTTTTTATTGATAGAGCACTGGACTCAAGAGTGGGTGAAATAGGGTCCCAGTCCTGATTCTGCCAGTTAGCTTGAGGTTGGGCCGGAAACCCAAGCTACTCTCAAGATTTCAGTTTCCGTATCTGTAAGATGACATTAATGACATCTACTGGCTTTCAACTAAAAAATTCTCTAATTTGGATAACATGTGGAACTCTCTGCAAAACACCATCCTGCTCATCAGTCTAGGATTACATCAAAAAATGTATTGTTACAAACAGTATATGCAGGCATCAAATCAGAATATGAAAATGGTGATTCAGCAAAACGTTATAGTTCCATTTTATGGTGGTGTGTTTTATGGAGGTATATTCACTAAACATCAACTACAGCATGAACATGGCCATTAGGGTGTAAATATATGTATATGTGACATTTATAATCCTATAAATAAGCCAGTGGGTGTACAAAGAAAGCAAAAAGATGTTTAAATATTTATTCTCTAAGCCTGGCTTGGAAAGATTTCACTTCAAGCTCTATGAGCTTACCAGAAAAATGCTGGCCTCAACTAAAAACTTTGCAATGTGTCTTAGTAGACATTAGACTCTTGAGGATGTGGTCGGTTAATGTCAGTGTAGTTGTCATTCAGGCATCTTGAACTCCAAGTAAAGTCCATATCGATGTATGATTCTGATGGCATTACATAGCTGAAAGAGATATGAGTCCTATGATACAAGATCAATCCAAATGCTTTTGATAGTCTTCAGAAAAGTGGAGCCAAGCATAGCAAACAGAGTAAAGACCTGGGAATTCAGAATAGTCTTCTAGCTTAAACTCTGTAAAAGTTTGTTTGAGGGCAATATTAATCCTCGGTGATCCTTGACCCGCTCCAACTGAAGTATCTACTCTATACTGGCAGATGTGTTTATTTGGTTTTGATGCTGATGTATATTGCCTATTATGCACAGTGGGCAAAAAGACTGGACACCTCTATAGTGTACACTATGATAAGCAAATACAATAAGACAAAAATAAACATAAGAGAAACTTACTTTCTGAGATGATTATCTGAACTTGGTATATTTTAAAGGGAAGAATGCATAAGCTTAATTTCCTGAAGAACTATCCACTGTACAGCATGGCAGTTGAGACTATTTCTGCCATTTTGAGCGAAGAACTGTGAAGATTTCTATAAGGTAGGTACTACAAAAATTCAGATTACCCAAGATAAGTAGAAGAAGAGGAGTGGAACATAAACTAGAAAATAGCTTAGAAACTTTTTAGAAAACATTTTCTAAATAGTTTTAGAAAACATAAACTATTTAGAAAATAATACTTAACAATGGACAAGTAGAGTCAGAAAGAAGCCCTCAACCTTCCATTAATTGAGTCAAAGACATTAGCTGAATCACTTCACCTCTCTGAGCTTTATCTGTAAAGTGGAACCTGTTGCATATGTCTAGTTTCCCCCCATGTTATTTGATATGTGGGGTAAGGAAGGAAAGTGATATAATGTGTTAAAGTAGTTTACACACTTTACTGGCTAATGCAAAATTTAAATCTTCCATCTCCTCGAGTATCTGAAACACTTCAAGAAATACCTAGACAGAAGATGGGTTAATTTTCTTCAAATTTTTCCAGTGTAGTCTGGAAAAAAGTCACATATAGAAATCAAATAGAGCTGAGGGACAATGAATGATGATGTCATTTAAACTATATATGCACAGAATCTAAAGGCACTGAGAATGTCTTAGAGGGCTTCCCTGTTGACTCAGCAGTAAAGAATCTGCCAACAGTATAGGAGATGCAGGTTTGATCCCTGGCTCAGGAAGATCCCTTGGAGAAAGAAATGGCAACCCACTTCAGTATTTTTGCCTGGAGAATTCCACGGACAGAGGAGTTTGGCGGGCTACAGTCCACAGGGTTGTAAACAGTCAGACATGACTGAGTGACTAAACAACAACATGTCTATGGAATTTTATTTCCTCCTCTTCCAAGCATTTCCTGCCTGGACTCACTTCTAATAGATTCTTACATAAATATTCCCTCAAAGCTTCCTCCCAACCCTCTTTCTTGTATCCTTTCTCCTGGAGTGAATTCAATTACATTTCTTCTATTCAGGCAGGGTATACCTTCCATGGTGTTCACTAATCCCAGCTACTTATAATCATCAACCCTTCCGATTGCCCAAGGCGTGCATGCTGAGTCACTTTAGTCATGCCTGGACTCTTTGTGACCCTTTGGACTGCAGTACAGCAGGCTCCTCTGTCCATGGAGTTCTCCAGACAAGAGTACTGGAGTGAGTTGCCATGTCCTCCTCTCGGGGATCTTGCCAATCCAGGGATCAAATTCACATTTTTCAGGTCTCTTGAATTGACAGGTGAGGTCTTTATGACTACAGACACCTAGGAAGCCCTGATTGCACAGTGAAAGTGAAAGTCACTCAGTCATGTCCAATGCCCACAGACTATACAGTCCATGGAATTTTCCAGGCCAGAATACTGGAGTGGGTAGCCTTTCCCTACTCCAGGGGACCTTCACAACCAAGGGGTAGAATCCAAGTCTCCCACATTGCAGGCAGATACTTTACCTGCTGAGCCAGAAGGGAAGCCCAAGAATACTAGAGTGGGTAGCCATCCCTTCTCCAGCTGATCTTCCTGACCAAGGAATCGAACCAGGGTCTCCTGCACTGCAGGTAGATTCTTTACCAACTGAGCTATCAGGGAAGCCCATTGCTTCAGGATTGTCCAGTGCTCATGCCTTATTGCCCATCGTCCATGCTGGCCTGGTTATTAACTCTCACCTCTGCCTTGGGTAACTCATGCCCCACATTTCCAACTTACTTTTCAAACATTGCACCTGGAAGTCTCGCCAACCTGTCAAACATAATCACTAAACTTGAACTCACTGTTGGCTTTGCATGAACCGGCTTTCTTCCCTCTAGTGCTTACCTTAGTATATGGCATGATGATCTTCTTTTCACTCAGGCTTGAAAACTAGAGTTGATTTTTCTTGTTGTCCCTCTCCCTCCACCACTCAATAATTGCTCTACTTGTCATTTTTACTTTGTAATACCATTTGCCTAACTCCTTCACTCTTTTCTCAATTTTAGTACCTAAGCTGAGGGCAGTCTGCCTAAGTCATTGCACTCATTTCTGCTTCCAGTTCATCTTCCATATATTTCCCCTTCATAAGCAGTGTTTCCAGATTAGTCCTGATTATGTCACTTTAGATTTTTTTCAAAAAACCTTCAATTCTAGTTCACTATTTAATAAAATCACTAATCAAGTGGCTTCATGTTCTGAGCCCAAAGGCCTTCTCTTTCATATCTCTATTCCTGCACTCTATACACTCCTCAAATGCACAGAAATCATATTAACTAATGACAATAAGAAAATACATCATGGAATAAGTAGTATATGATAAGTATCAGGATCCCTGCAATATGTTTATATAAAACCATGTATTGATCCCTCATAATGTTAATGTTGAACTGTGAACTTCCAGATGTTCAAGCTGGTTTTAGAAAAGGCAGAGAAACCAGAGATCAAATTGCCAACATCTGCTAAATCATCGAAAAAGCAAGAAAGTTCCAGAAAAACATCTTCTGCTTTATTGACCACGCCAAAGCATTTGACTGTGTGGATCACAACAAACTGTGGAAAATTCTTAAAGAGATAGGAATACTGGACCATACCTATTACATAGGAACCTCAAGCTCAGGTTTGGCTACTTTTTGAAAAGTCCCAAGGCAATTCTAATGTACTACTGAAACAGAACCACAACTTCATTCCAATGAGTCTATCACCAGGCTTCTCAGAGGGCAGCTCTCTTGCCTTACATGGAAAGAATAAACCTCAAATCATCAAAGCAAGTTATTAAATTATGAATGAAGAGAAATACCATACTAAATGTCATGCCAGAAACCGCAGAGAGATTGATTGCCTGTCTCACTAAAACTTCCTAATTTACAGATAGGGAGGGCTTTCAACATAAAAACACAAGGCAGAAGGTGAGGGTGGGATGATTTGAGAGAATAGCATTGGAACATGTATATTACCATATGTGAAATAGATCACCAGTCCAAGTTCGATGCATGAAACAGGGCACTCAAAGCCAGTGTACTGGGACAACCCAGAGGAGGTGGGAGAGGGGTTCAGGATGGGGGACACAGGCACACCCGTGGCTGATTCATGTCAACGTATTGTGAAAACCACCACAATATTGTAAAGTAATTAGCCTACAGTTAAAATAAATTAATTAATTTTTAAAAAAGAAATAAAAAAAAAAAAACACAAGGCAAACGAATTATGAAAGGAAACCTGAAGATGATCACTTACCACAATGAGCTCAATTGGGATGGGCACTGGAAGCTTGGCTTTGTAGCGCTGATTTATTTCTTTAACCACAAATACCACCACCAGGATAACCAAGGATGTCACAAGGTCTGCAATATTAGTCTTCTCTATTTGTGAGAATACGGACTCTAGGACCTGAAAGTATAAAAATTAAAAAAACCCAAGTGCTATATTAATGTGTAATTTGGATACAACATTTAATTCCAAATGCATAAAAAGAAACGTAAGACCTGAAAGGACTGACAGATGGATAGCAACTGTCTGTTCTGCTCATGTTAAACACTAGTCATTGTAGAGACTAGCANAATACGGACTCTAGGACCTGAAAGTATAAAAATTAAAAAAACCCAAGTGCTATATTAATGTGTAATTTGGATACAACATTTAATTCCAAATGCATAAAAAGAAACGTAAGACATGAAAGGACTGACAGATGGATAGCAACTCTCTGTTCTGCTCATGTTAAACACTAGTCATTGTAGAGACTAGCACGGAGACATGAGAAGAGTAAGTTAGCGTAACATTGTCATCACACTGGTTTAGTGATGCTCTTCATCTAGTGTCAAATTTTCTGGGATGCTTTTCTCATTTTTGGGGCTTCCCTGGTGGCTCAGAGGTTAAAGCATCTGCCTCCAATGCGGGAGACCCGGGTTCGATCCCTGGGTCGGGAAGATCCCCTGGAGAAGGAAATGGCAACCCACTCCAGTATTCTTGCCTGGAGAATCCCATGGATGGATCGCAAAGAGTCGGACACGACTAAGCGACTTCACCTTCACCTTTCTCATTTTTAGAACTGGTCTCTTCTACTCTTAGGTGTCATTGCCATCGTTTTTTTTGTTTCTTATTTTTATTATTGGAGTAAAATTGCTTTACAATGCTGTGTTAGTTTCTCCTGCACAACGAAGTGAATCAGCTATATGTGTACTTCGTTTTTCATTTCATAATCAACACTATTGCTCTGTCCAGGGAATCACCTTTCACCTTTGACAGGTTTTCTTAGCATGTTTCCCCTGAATTCCTGGCTTTTTAAATTAAGGTTCAGACCCCTTATATTGCTTCATTGACTCTCTCTGTCACTTTGGAAAATAGTTTCCTGGCTAGCTGTGCACTGTTTACAGTCTTAATTCTCAAGGCCAGTTGGATTTCCATATCTATGGGATCTGGACAGCTCAAGCAGGCCCAGACTGGATCCCAAATGACTCCCAAGAGATTCCACTTCTGGAATAGCTCTGAATGGGAGTGAGAGCGGTCTGGTTCCAACTTGGAGCAAGTTTTGCCTCAGACTCCCAAACACTGTCTTGACAGAAGCACTAACAAGCCCCAAAGTCAGGAAAAAGAAGGAGATAACAAAGAACAGAGAGGGAAGAATTTAAGCAGAGACTAAAAAAAAAAAAAAAACTTCTAATAGATTCTTACATAAATATTCCCTCAAAGCTTCCTCCCAACCCTCTTTCTTGTATCCTTTCTCCTGGAGTGAATTCAATTACATTTCTTCTATTCAGGCAGGGTATACCTTCCATGGTGTTCACTAATCCCAGCTACTTATAATCATCAACCCTTCCGATTGCCCAAGGCGTGCATGCTGAGTCACTTTAGTCATGCCTGGACTCTTTGTGACCCTTTGGACTGCAGTACAGCAGGCTCCTCTGTCCATGGAGTTCTCCAGACAAGAGTACTGGAGTGAGTTGCCATGTCCTCCTCTCGGGGATCTTGCCAATCCAGGGATCAAATTCACATTTTTCAGGTCTCTTGAATTGACAGGTGAGGTCTTTATGACTACAGACACCTAGGAAGCCCTGATTGCACAGTGAAAGTGAAAGTCACTCAGTCATGTCCAATGCCCACAGACTATACAGTCCATGGAATTTTCCAGGCCAGAATACTGGAGTGGGTAGCCTTTCCCTACTCCAGGGGACCTTCACAACCAAGGGGTAGAATCCAAGTCTCCCACATTGCAGGCAGATACTTTACCTGCTGAGCCAGAAGGGAAGCCCAAGAATACTAGAGTGGGTAGCCATCCCTTCTCCAGCTGATCTTCCTGACCAAGGAATCGAACCAGGGTCTCCTGCACTGCAGGTAGATTCTTTACCAACTGAGCTATCAGGGAAGCCCATTGCTTCAGGATTGTCCAGTGCTCATGCCTTATTGCCCATCGTCCATGCTGGCCTGGTTATTAACTCTCACCTCTGCCTTGGGTAACTCATGCCCCACATTTCCAACTTACTTTTCAAACATTGCACCTGGAAGTCTCGCCAACCTGTCAAACATAATCACTAAACTTGAACTCACTGTTGGCTTTGCATGAACCGGCTTTCTTCCCTCTAGTGCTTACCTTAGTATATGGCATGATGATCTTCTTTTCACTCAGGCTTGAAAACTAGAGTTGATTTTTCTTGTTGTCCCTCTCCCTCCACCACTCAATAATTGCTCTACTTGTCATTTTTACTTTGTAATACCATTTGCCTAACTCCTTCACTCTTTTCTCAATTTTAGTACCTAAGCTGAGGGCAGTCTGCCTAAGTCATTGCACTCATTTCTGCTTCCAGTTCATCTTCCATATATTTCCCCTTCATAAGCAGTGTTTCCAGATTAGTCCTGATTATGTCACTTTAGATTTTTTTCAAAAAACCTTCAATTCTAGTTCACTATTTAATAAAATCACTAATCAAGTGGCTTCATGTTCTGAGCCCAAAGGCCTTCTCTTTCATATCTCTATTCCTGCACTCTATACACTCCTCAAATGCACAGAAATCATATTAACTAATGACAATAAGAAAATACATCATGGAATAAGTAGTATATGATAAGTATCAGGATCCCTGCAATATGTTTATATAAAACCATGTATTGATCCCTCATAATGTTAATGTTGAACTGTGAACTTCCAGATGTTCAAGCTGGTTTTAGAAAAGGCAGAGAAACCAGAGATCAAATTGCCAACATCTGCTAAATCATCGAAAAAGCAAGAAAGTTCCAGAAAAACATCTTCTGCTTTATTGACCACGCCAAAGCATTTGACTGTGTGGATCACAACAAACTGTGGAAAATTCTTAAAGAGATAGGAATACTGGACCATCTGACCTGCCTCTTGAGAAATCTGTATGCAGGTCAGGAAGCAACAGTTCGAACTGGACATGGAACAACACACTGGTTCCAAATAGGAAAAGGAGTATGTCAAGGCTGTATATTGTCACCCTGCTTATTTAACTTCTATGCATACAGAGTACATCATGAGAAATGCTGGGCTGGAAGAAGCACAAACTGGAATCAAGATTGCCGGGAGAAATATCAATAACCTCAGATATGCAAATGATACCACCCTTATGGCAGAAAGTGAAGAAGAACTAAAGAGCCTCTTGATGAAAGTGAAAGAGTGAAAAAGTTGGCTTAAAACTCAGCATTCAGAAAACTAAGATCATGGCCTCCAGTCCCATCACTTCATGCAAATAGATGGGAAGATAGTGGAAAGAGTGGCAGAGCTTATTTTTTAGGGCTCCAAAATCACTGCAGATGGTGACTGCAGCCATGAAATTAAAAGACGCTTACTCCTTGGAAGAAAAGTTATGACCAACCTAGACAGCATATTGAAAAGCAGAGACATTACTTTGCCAACAAAGGTCCATCTAGTCAAGGCTATGGTTTTTCTAGTAGTCATGTATGGATGTGAGAGTTGGACCATAAAGAAAGCTGAGTGTTGAAGAATTGATGCTTTTGAACTGTGATGTTGGAGAAGACTTTTGAGAGTCCCTTGGACAGATCAGTCCTGAGTGTTCATTGGAAAGACTGATGTTGAAGCTGAAACTCCAATACTTTGGCCACTGATGCGAAGAACTGACTCATTTGAAAAGACCCTGATGCTGGGAAAGACTGAAGGCAGGAGGAGAAGGGGATGACAGAGGATGAGATGGTTGGATGGCATCACTGACTCGATGGACATGAGTTTGAGTAAACCCCAGGAGTTGGTGATGGACAGGGAGGCCTGATGTGCTGCAGTCTAAGGGGTTGCAAAGAGTCGGTCATGGCTGAACGACTGAGCTGAACTGAACAGAATATTAATCTTATACTAGATTAAAAGCCCAAATCCATCCACCTAAATACCTTCCCTAATTTCCACACAGTAGAATGTGGTTTCTCCCTATATGGAAACTTCATAGGGTTCTGTCCTATTTAAAATTGGCTTACCACTTTCTGCCTGTCATTATGGTTATTTTTTTGTACTTGTCATTTTCCTTTGTTTAGATTTCAAGATCTTTGAGAGTAGGGACTTTATTTTTGATTCTCTGCAGTATATTCTTTCAGTATTTGTTGAATTGGAAAATTCTAATAGGCAAAGTAATGCTTTTTTGATTCTCATTTCCAGAGATGTAATTTAAATGAAATCATAAAATACTGTAAGTATTGTTTTTGTTCAGTTGTTCAGTCATGTCCAACTCTTTGCAACCCCATGAACTGCAGTATGCCAGGCTTTCCTGTTCTTTACTATCTCCCAGAGTTTGCTCAAACTCATGTCCATTGAGTCTGTGATGCCATCCAACCATCTCATCCATATGTGTGTGTGTATATATGAGGTGAAGTCGCTCAGTCGTGTCCGACTCTTTGCGACCCCGTGGACTGTAACCTACTAGGCTTCTCCGCCCATGGGATTCTCCAGGCAAGAATACTGGAGTGGATTGCCATTTCCTTCTCCAGGGGATCTTCCGACCCAGGGATCGAACCCGGGTCTCCCGCATCAGAGGCAGATGCTTTAACCTCTGAGCCACCAGGGAAGCCCTGGTGTGTATATATATATATATATATATTATAAATATATACTAAAAACTGTCATCAATTCTGAATGAAGTTTTCCTCCTATTAACAAATTTGAAGAAACAGTTACTACTAATTATGCTTGCTTGTCTAATGTATTTTAAGATAGTATTTTATTCCATTGGAAAGTAAAATCAGTGCTTCTGGGGAAATTAAAATTGGCTAAACTATTTCATTTTTTTTTTTTTTTTGATTCACTCTCTAGTTGAATGAGACTTAAAAAGGGCTGTCAGTTCACAAACTCATCTTTCTGAAAGCTACATGGCAATTTTGGCAACTTTCCCAGGTGATGGTGTTCCTGTAGCTGTTTAAACTCAGTTAAAATTTCACATACAATAATGGATTCTATTAATCTTTTTAAAAGACAGTCACTTTAAATGACATGGCAGTTAAATGAGATTAAGAGTGATGGTACCCTATCAATATACAGAGTGAAGTTAGAAGTCTTTGCACTGTATCTCCATCCACTGAGGTCACCATCATGAAGATAAACTATCTTCTTTTCGCATAGGATGGCCCTTGGTGACATTATATGAACCAGGATTTGATAATGGATGGACCTCAGGTATAAATTATTGTGAATGTACATAAAATTTTAATGTTCATTCCTTCTTTCAATAAAGTTTTATTAAATATCCACAATGTTTTGAGGATAGCTGTATCACTAAAGAATTTTTCTAAATGTGTTCTATCAGATATTTGTTGTAATGGATGGTCTTTGCAAAAATTTTTTAAAGTCCTTTGGTCAAATAATTTTGGCAAATGTTTTTATCCCCCTTTTAGAAACGTACACCCATATTAGCATGTTAAAGCTTCAAATAAGCCAAGCACCAAAGAAATATACTTAACTTTGCTATATCCAGCTCCTTTCACACCTTTTTGACTGGAAAAATTACCTATGTCCTCTCTCATAGAGTTCTACCACTGACCAATAGATTCCTCTGTGGAAAATAAACCTATCTAACTTAGCATTGTCTCAGTACAGCTTACAAAGCCTTGTCACATTCTGACACGTACACATTCTGACAACACACAATACAGTGTCTCATAGGAGATGGTGCCCTGTTTGCATCACAAGCAGAATATCAGTATTTGTCCTTACACATGATCTGTTCAACTCTGAATAACTCACTTTACCTCTCTGGACCAAATTATATCCATTGCACAAAAGTGAAATAACCATGGATTTGTATTCTAATGTTGAGGATTAGACCTTATTATTTCTTGATTTTTCATTGCCAACTTTTAGAATGAGGATATATGTTTATAATACTATTAGGATGAAATATAAACTAGAGTACACTTAAGAAGTTATGAACCCAGGAGAAGGGAAGAACATGTTGGATGTGGTTAACCTCCAGTTGGTGCAGCTCACTGAAAGAGCTATAGCCCTCCCAAAGACACAACTGAAGCATTTTAGTGATTTCTGCCCCTCGCCCCCCAGTTTTCTTCAATACAGCCCATGGGATTCTCTAGGAAGAATACTGGAGTGGGTAGCCTTTCCCTTCTCCAGAGTATCTTCCCAGCCCAGGGACTGAACCCAGGTCTCCCACATTGTAGGCAGATTCTTTACGAGCTGAGCCACAAGGGAAGACCCTTCAATATAGCACTAGTAGTTTATTACTATTCAGTCAAATGTTTTGGGAGTTGGCTACGCATGTCTCCGAAACAACTGGAAAAAAAAAAAAAGACTGACTTGGGTAATAGAAAAAAATATGAAATGTCATAATAAGTAGAAGCTTTTATAAGCTTTTAAGGATCTAGTGTAAAAAGGGACAAATGAATTTATCTGGTGAGATTTAATATAGATTTTATTTAAGACAGCTGTTTTATGGAAGGCCAGTGAATTAAACAACACTATTTCAGAGGTTGTGAACAAGAACAAGGGATTTCTACCACTTTAAGACTCTCTTTTTAATGTAAGAATGATTCTTTTTTATTTATTACAAAGAGAGGTAAATTTTTACTTGAGTTCTGTGTCTGCAACTATATAGCTATTGTGACTTTGGGTGATACCACTTTACTTCTGCCATCTTCATGCTTTTTTACACGGTCTAACATACATATTTTAGGCCTAAAAATCTCTTATTCTATGAAACAATGTGGATATGTCAGAACTGTGGTCAAAATGACTGTAAGTCAATTCGATACACCATATTTTCTACTTGTCCCAGTTGAAAATATTTGTTTATCATGAGGTAATTTGAGAATACCAATTCATGGGTAAGCTCAGTTAATAGCCACTTTGGGCAAATGTGCTTTGGGGGAATACATGATGCAAGTGGCTTTGAATATATAGTTCAGAGATTGCAATAGTCTGATGAGTCATTGAATATGAGTAAGTCACGAAAGTAACATCACAGCTCATGTAGTATAAAATTGAGTTGAATGGTCCTTTTTCAGAGCCAGAGGAAATATCTCACAGAAAATATTGTAGAGAAAGTATATATTTGAGCTGTCAAAATAACAATCTAGACACATTTTTAATCACTTCCTGTTATTAAGATGAAAGGACTAGCTTAAAGATGCAATATATAATAGATTGCCTAGTTCTAAAACCCTATGCTGCCTCCTTCTAGTTATGGACTTAGTGGAAATTATCCTCATTCTCTGTGTTACAGTTTTATCATTTGAAAAATTAGAAGAATAGTAGTAAGTATTTTATAAGACTTTTATGATAATTAAATGTTAAAATGCATGTTAAATTGTACCCGGCTTTTATAAAGAGTGCTCAACTAATGTTAGCAATTTTTAAAGTTAATATTCTGAATTGCTGTTTTCAGTAAAGGTAGGGTAGCTTGATTCATACTAATCATCCTGCTAATGATAAGTGAAAACTCTAGACAGACATTAAAACAAAGATTATAAAACAATTATTTAAAAGTTGTGGGGAAAACCAAAAGAAGGTGGAAACTACAAAATAAACATTATTATTTAACAGCAAGAGAATAAACTATGTGACTCAAAATTAAATAGCTTGAACTTGAAGCTGAGATCATCTGTTTTACTGGGATGAAGAGACAGAGGTTGGAATTTGGAGCTGCTAAAATGGCTGGAAATTGAGGGAAACAGTCCTCAAAGGAAGATACCACAGAGGGAAAAGTACCAAAATTGTGTACAAATCTGCTTAAATATTAGCTGATGTGTAAACTGTGCATATGCAAGGTGATACAAAAGGAAGACAGGAGAAAGGATGCTACTGGGCAAATAAAGACTTAAGCAGAAATTTCTACAACCTATTGTTAGAGAGACATTTGGAGTTCAATTCCCAACAAATTAGAGGGAGTTGGTAAACATTTTGGATTTTCCTTGAAATCCCAAAAGATCCATGCCTTAAGAAGGATCCAAGGCTACATTCTAGTTCTAGGAGTAAAGCCAAGGTTCTTAAAGGGTCCACTTAAAGTTATTTTTAATTAGATCAGGTCAGCCTTCCAGTTTCTTAATTTTTTTATTGGAATGAAACAATTGTTTCATGAAATTCCTACAATTTTGATGACATAATTCAGATTTTCTACAATATATATTATACATAATATCCAGTATGTAGTTCAAATTTACAAGATACAATAAGGAAAAATTGGATGTAAAATTCAAAATAAAGCC
>SJYT01032615.1:123394-134996 GCA_006410635.1 Cephalophus harveyi
TGAGAGCCCCGAGAATCACAACCAAAAAAATGGGAAAACTTAAAAAAGAGTCAAATGGAATTATTATAAGAGAAAAATGCATGTAACATATAAAAGATCTTTGAATTGGCTAGACAGAGCAGAGAAAATAATCAGTAACAAAGACAGATCAGTTTAAAATATAAAAATAAAAGCCAGAACAAATCATTTGAGACCTATTATAAAGTGCCAGACAGTAATATATAATTCTGATTATAAGAGAAAAATGCATGTAACATATAAAAGATCTTTGAATTGGCTAGACAGAGCAGAGAAAATAATCAGTAACAAAGACAGATCAGTTTAAAATATAAAAATAAAAGCCAGAACAAATCATTTGAGACCTATTATAAAGTGCCAGACAGTAATATATAATTCTGGTCCCCTAAGTGGAGAAAATAGGAAAATAAAACCAAATATTTGAAGAGACAATAATCTAAACATTTCTAAAATTGATTAGGATACTGTCACGGAAACAAAATTCTCAGAAAAGCATGAGCAAGGAAAATACAAAGAAAAATACACCTGCGGGCATTATTGTCAGAATACTAGAAACAAAAGATAAAGGGGAAAAAAGAAACATGGTATTCCACAGAACAAGAATGAAGACTGGCTTCTTATTGGAATAAATCAATGGCAGGTGATAATAGAAAGATGTAAAGATCTGTATAAAGACACAAAAGGAACAGCCTAGCCAAAGCAATCTTGAGAAAGAAAAACAGAACTGGAGAAATCAGGCTCTCTGACTTCAAACTATACTACAAAGTTACAGTCATCAAAACAGAATGGCACTGGCACAAAAATAGAGATATAGATCAATGGGACAGGATAGAAAGCCCAGAAGTAAACCCATGCAACTATGGTCAATCAATCTTTCCTCAAATATCTTTCATAAATGGAGAAGAGATTGACAAATTTTTTTTTTGAGAGGGAAAAGATAAAAATTGAACTAATTTATCCTAAAAAAAACTAATAGAATTTCTTCAGGGTGAAGAAAAATAATCCACCAAGGAAATTCAGATGCAAGAAAAGATTAAGACAACTGGAAGTAGTAAATATATAAGTCTATAAGATGGATTGTATTTTTATTAATTTCTTTAAGTGTCTTTTGACTGTTTCAAGGAATTGATAATGATATTAATAGAAGTAAAATATATGATAACAGAAGCAGACTGGCTAAATTAAATTATACATGTTACAGTATGATATTAATTTAAGTTAGACAATGAAACATTATGGTTCAAAGCAACCGGTGAGAAATGAAACAGAGAAATGAAACTAGTAGATTAAGAGGAGATAAAATGAAGTAATATAAAATACTCACTGCAAAAGAAAGAAGAAAGGAACAAAATACCAGTCAGGACATATAGAAAATAAGAAGCCAAAATATAGACTTGAATCTAATATGTCAAAATGGCATTTATTATATATGCACTAAACAGCAATTCTGGAGATGTCCATGTGAAGAGTCTTCTCTTGTGTTGTTGGAAGAGGGTGTTTGCTATGACCAGTGCATTCTCTTGGCAAAAATCTATTAGCCTTTGCCCTGGTTCATTCTGTACTCCAAGGCCAAATTTGCCTGTTACCAGGTGTTTCTTGACTTCCTACTTTAGCATTCCAATCCCCTATAAAGAAAAGGACATCTTTTTGGGGTGTTAGTTCTAGAAGGTCTTGTAGGTCTGCATGGACACATGGACATCACCAGATAGTCAACACCGAAATCATATTGATTATATTCTTTGCAGCCGAAGATGGAGTAGCTCTATACAGTCAGCAAAAACAAGACAGGCAGCTGACTGTGACTCAGATCATGAACTCCTTATAGACAAATTCAGAATTAAATTGAAGAAAGTAGGGAAAACCACTAAACCATTCAGGTATAACCTAAATCAAATACCTTATGACTATACAGGGGGAAGTGAGAAACAGATTTAAGGGATTAGATCTGATAGAGTGCCTGATGAACTATGGACAGAGGTTTGTAACATCATACAGGAGATAGGAATCAAGACCATCCCCAACAAAAAGAAATGCAAAAAAGCAAAAAGGCTGTCTGAGGAGGTCTTACAAATAGCTGTGAAAAGAAGGGGAATGAAAAGCAAAGGAGAAAAGGAAATATATAAGCATCTGAATGCAGAGTTCCAAATAATAGCAAGGAGAGACAAGAAAGCCTTACTCAGAGATCAGTGCAAAGAAATAGAGGAAAACATAAGAATGAGACAGACTAGAGATCTCTTCAAGAAAACTAGAGACATCAAGGGAACATTTCATGCAGAGATGGGCTCAATAAAGGACAGAAATGGTATGGACCTAAAAGAAGCAGAACATATTAAGAAGAGGTGGCAAGAATACATAGAAGAACTATACAAAAAAGATCTTCATGACCCAGATAATCATGATGGTGTGATCACTCACACTCAGAGCCAGACATCCTGGAATGTGAACTCAAGTGGGCCTTAGGAAGCATCTCTATGAACAAAGCTAGTGGAGGTGATGGATTTCAGTTGAGCTATTGCAAATCCTAAAAGATGATGCTGCGAAAGTTCCGCACTCAATATGCCAGCAAACTTGGAAATCTCAGCAGTGGCCACAGGACGGGAAAAGGTCAGTTTTCATTCCAATATTTTTTTTTTTTCTCCTTCCTTTTGCTGTTATATGTTTTGTCCCTGTTATGTTATGGTCTAATCTTTTGTGCTAGTGAACAAGGATGGCAGATATGATTACATCTCCATCTCCATGAAGCTTCCTTCCCTGAGGAGGACCATGTCTGGCTCTTTTGTGGGTCAAAGGCTCAGACTACAAAGGGAGTGCTTGAGGGCAAGAGTCAGGGTTGCTTAAGAAATCTTTACAGAATTTAGAGTGAGAGAGCTTGAGGGCCCCAGTTCCGATCTTGTGGTTCTTCCCTAGGCGGCCATCACTGCTCCCGAAAGCAGCTGCCTCATAGTCCACATGTAACCAACCATCTGAGCCACTGAATCATCCACCCCTCTGGTGCCTCTGCTGAAAAAAGCTCCTGACACTCATAAATTAATGGCATTCTCCAGTCCATCATTTCTGGGATTCTTGAGAATGACCTAATTTAGTTAGGAATTCAAAAGTGATTTTTCTTAATTTAAAAACAAAACAACCTGAACATGTTACCTTTACCTCAGAAATTCTTGGAAAACCTTTTTTCTTGGTGCCTAGAGTAACAATTCCAGTTTCAAATATGACACCCATATTAATGTACAACCTTTTCATTTCTGTTTTATCTTCATACCTCAGATTTTTCTCTGGATTCATTAAGGTGTCAGTGGTTTTGGGGGATTGAAATTCATTCTTAGGCACTTTTCCTCCTAATGATTTTTGAACTTTAAGTCTCATTTGTATACATTTCCACTCTTACCTCCTTTCCTATGATGTGTTCTTTTTAATTTTTTGGCTTTTATTTCATACCAATTACATACACAGACACACATACACATATATACCTATACCTACATTCTTTGGTCCTGTGACTTAGGCATACAAGTTTGTCTTTCTCTGCATTCCCTGCCACCAACCCCCTGCACCAAGCACAAATTTAGTCCTGGGATTATTTTATAGAGTTCAGTTTTTTCCAATTTAACTATTTTGATTTATTAATAACACTTTGATATTTATAGGAATTAGGGAGAGTCATGTACATTTCCCATTCCCCTCCAACCCCCCTAAACTCCACCCATCCACAACGGGCTGTGCAAAAGTAAGTGTCACCACTGGGCTTCCAGCTACCGGGGCACCTCCATTCTGCCTGCCCCACTCCTCTGAAAAGTGGCCATAGCCCTAACCTTTGCAAATCTCAGCATTTATCCGTTTATCCACTCGGTGTTCTATTCTTTCAGCATCTGCCCTTCCTGTGGGAAATAATTTGAAACAAGATGCATATAAGTGATGCTAGTATTTTTCTTTAATTGGTGGTCATTTGAATCCAGGAGGCAAGCAGGTATGCTGAATATTTCCTGGCCTCTCCCCAGTCACGGTAGATATCTCCACCACCCTTGCACAAAGTTGGCTGTCATTGACTCCACCCTGAGACAGGTCTCAAAATACCGCTGTGCCAGTCAGCAGAAAACCAGAAGTAAGCCAGCCTTATTTCATGAATTGGTCTTTGGACAATGGGAAATACAGCCATGTCTTGATAGCTATAGCTGGGGGAGAGGTGGGAGAACAAGCAGAATAATGGGTCCAGTGAACACTTTCAGAGGGACCCCAATCCACAGCCAAAGAGGAACCAGTGCACCAGAACTTATGAGCCTGTAGTCTGGAGTCTCGGCAACTACTGATCCTAAGCCACAGCTACTAAAGATTGCTTGCCCCAGAGCCTATGCTGTGCAACAAAAAGAAGCCACTGCAATGAGAAGCCCTTGCACCCCACCTAGAGAGTAGCTCCCTGTTCACCTCAACTAGAGAGAGCCTACATGCAGCAGTGAGGACCTAGCACAGACAAAAATAATAAATATTATTTTTTTTAAATCAGGTAATGGGGTTGGAATGAGGATCCTGAGGGTGTGGGCTCTCTAGAGTCCCAAAGCAAATGGCTATAGAAAAATACCTTGGATGTTTTTTCTGCTAAAATAATATGGATGATGCACACAACTCTAGTTCAGTGGGCAAGAATATAAGAGCATCCTGTATTGCCAGCAAATTTGGAAAACTCAGCAGTGGCCACAGGACTGGAAAAGGTCAGTTTTCATTCCAATCCCAAAGAAAGGCAGTACCAAAGAATGCTCAAACTACTGCACAATTGCACTCATCTCACACGCTAGTACAGTAATGCTCAAAATCCTCCAAGCCAGGCTTCAGCAATACATGAACCATGAACTTCCAGATGTTCAAGCTGGTTTTAGAAAAGGCAGAGGAACCAGAGATCAAATTGCCAACATTTGCTGGATCATCAAAAAAGCAAGAGAGTTCCAGAAAAACATCTATTTCTGCTTTATTGACCACGCCTAAGCCTTTGACTGTGTGGATCACAATAAACTTTGGAAAATTCTGAAGGAGATGGGAATACCAGACCACCTGATCTGCCTCTTGAGAAACCTATATGCAGGTCAGAAAGCAACAGTTAGAACTGGACATAGAACAACAGACTGGTTCCAAATAGAAAATGGAGTACATGAAGGCTGTATATTGTCACCCTGTTTATTTAACTTATATACAGAGTACATGATGAGAAATGCTGGGGTGGAGGAAGCACAAGCTGGAATCAAGATTGCCAGGAAAAATATGCAGATGACAGATATGCAGATGACACCACCCTTATGGCAGCAAGTGAAGAAGAACTAGAGAGCCTCTTGATGAAAGTGAAAGTGGAGAGCGAAAAAGTTGGCTTAAAGCTCAACATTCAAAAAACTAAGATCATGGCATCAGGTCCCATCACTTCATGGGAAGTAGATGGGAAACAGCGGAAACAGTGGCTGACTTTATTTTGGGGGGCTGGTGATTACAGCCATGAAATTAAAAGATGCTTACTCCTTGGAAGAAAAGTTATGACCAACTTAGACAGTATATTAAAAAGCAGAGACTACTTTGCCAACAAAGGTCCATCTAGTCAAGGCTATGGTTTTTCCAGTGGTCATGTAAGTTGGACTGTGAGGAAAGCTGAGCACCGAAAAATTAATGCTTTTGAACTGTGGTGTTGGAGAAGACTCTTAAGAGTCACTTGGACTGGAAGGAGATCCAACCAGTCTATCCTAAAGGAGATCAGTCCTGGATGTTCATTGGAAGGACTGATGTTGAAGCTGAAACTCCAATACTTTGACCACCTGATACGAAGAGCTGACTCCTTTGAATAGACCCTGATGCTGAGAAAGATTGAAGGCAAAAGGAAAAGAGGACAACAGAGGATGAGATGTTTGGATGGCATCACCAACTCAATGGACATGGGATTGGGTAGATTCTGGCAGTTGGTGATAGACAGGTAGGCCTGGCATGCTGCAGTTCACGGAGTCGCAAAGAGTCGGACATGACTAAGTGACTGAACTGAACTGATCAAAAATGTTAGTCTAATAAATTCAACAACATTACATGAAATGGACAGTTTCCTTGAATATCACAATTCACTAAAACTAACATATGCAAAAGAAAACTCATATCTTATAAGTTCACTGTAATTAGAAATGAAATAATTACTAAAAGTTTACCCACAAAGAAAACTACAGGCCAAGATGATTTCACTGGTGAATCCTATCAAACATTTCAGGGTCAAATAATACCAATTTATAATAATTCTTTCATAAAGAGAAGATGAAGGAATATATACCAACTTGTTTTATGAGGTAATAACACTGACACCAAAACTCACAATAAATAGGACAAGAATATAAAATTTTAGATAGCATCCATTATTAGCATAGATACAAACACTTTAATGCCAAAGATGTTCAAACTACCGCACAATTGCACTCACTTTACACGCATAATGCTTAAAATCCTTCAATACTTTGACCAATACTTAGGCTTCAGGAGTTCGTGAACTGAGAACTTCCATATGTACAAACTGGATATAGTACATATCCAGTACTAGGTTAAGGAAGTGGAGATCAAATTGAGGATCACGATCCATCTGTTGGATCATAGAAAAAGCAATAGAATTCTATAAAAACATCTACTTCTGTTTCATTGACTACACTAAAACCTTTGACTGTGTGAATCACAATATACTGTGAAAATTCTTAAAGAGATAGGAATTCCACCTTATCTATCTCCTGAGAAACCTGTATGCAGGGCAAGAGGCAAAAGTTAGAACTAGACATGGAACAATAGACTAGTTCAAAATTGGGAAAGGAGTACATCAAGGCTGTATATTGTCACTCTCCTTATTTAACTTAAGTGCAGAATACATCATGCAAAATGCTGGGCTGGATGAATCACAAGCTAGTATCAAGATTACTGGAAAAAATATATACCATTCTAATGGCAGAAAGCAAAGAGCAACAAAAGAATCTCTTGATGAGGGTCAGAAAGTAAAAGTGAAAGTCATTCAGTCGTGTACACCTCTTTGTGACTCCATGGACTATACACTTGCTGGAATTTTCCAGGCCAGAATACTGGAGTGGGTAGCCTATTTCTTCTCCAGCAGATCTTCCTGACCCAGGAATTGAACCAGGGTCTCCTGCATTGCAGGCCAATTCTTTACCCAACTGAACTATCAGGGAAGCCCCTAGGTAGCCTTTCCTTTCTCCAGAGGATCTTGATGAGGGTCAGAGGGGAGAGTTAAAAAGCTGGCTTGAAATTCAGCATTCAAAAACTAAGATGATGGCATCCAGTCCCATCACTTCATTTTAAATAGATGGGGGGAAAGTAGAAACAGTGACAGATTTTATTTTCTTCAGGTCTAAAATCATTGTGGATGGTACTGCAGCCATGAAATTAAAAGACACTTGCTCCTTGGAAGAAAAGCTATGACAAACCTAGACAGCATGTTAAAAAGTAGAGATATCACTTTTTGTATAGTCAAAGCTATGGTTTTTCCAGCAGTCGTGTCTGGATGTGAGAGTTAGACCATAAAGAAGGCTGAGTACCAAAGAACTGCTGCTTTCAAACTGTGATTCAGAAGAAGACTCCTGAGGGTCCTTTGGACAGCAAGGAGATCAACCCAGTCAATCCTATAGGAAATCAAGCTTGAATATTCATTGGAAGGACTGATGCTGAAGCTGAAGCTCCAATACTTTGGCCACTTGATACAAAGAACCAACTCATTGGAAAAGACCCTGATGCTGGGCAAGTTTTAGGGCAGGAGGAGAAGGAAGTGGCAGAGGATGAGATGGTTGAATCGCATCACTGACTGAACAGACATGAGTTTGAGCAAACTGTGGGAATTAATGAAGAACAGGGAAGTTTGACTTGCTGCAGTCCCTGGGGTCACAAAGAGTTTGACATGACTTAGCAACTGAATAGCAACACTTTAATGAAATATTAACAAAATCCAACAATACATTAAAAAATGATACTAAACTACAAGTAAATTCTTCTGGACTTCTTCCAGAAACATCAACTTGGTATAACTGTTAAACTCAATCAGTATAATTCATAAGATAAGAATAAATAAAAACCATATGATTATCTTAATTCAAAAATACCTCTGATAAAATTTAACAGCTTCTTTTAATGAAAAGTTATAGAAAACTAGAAATTGCAAAGATATTATTCAATCTGAAATTAATCATCTACAAAATGAACATACAGCTAACATCATGCTTTTGGAAAAATATTTAACACTTTTCTTCTAACATCAAGAACTGGTAGAGCTGACATTTTTATACACTCTACCAAGACAGTAGTCAGCAAGGATGTGACTAAAATCCTTTGATGAATTCCTTCCGGTTCAGGAAGATCCCACATGCCGCAGAGCAACTAAGCTCCCGCACTACAACTACTGGGCCTGTGTACCTAGAGACCATGCTCCACAACAACAGAAGGCACCTCAGTGAGAGGCCTGTGCACCACAGATAGAGCAGCCCCTCCTCATCACCACTAAGAAAGCCTAGGCACGGCAACCAAGGCCCAGTGCAGCCAAAAAACAAAGAAATAAACAAAAATCCTCTCTCCAGGCGGGGGAAATAACTGGTACACCTAGTAGTAAATGTACAAAATTTGCAAAGTAACATTTCAGGTCAGGAAAAACATATTTCACTATGTACGAGATGAAATCAGAGCAGTGCATATACCTATGTATGGTCCTGACATCTTAGTCTGGTATTTTGAGTTGCAAAAGCAGATTTAAATTTATTTTTTCATTGCCTACACTATGCTAAGTATTCGGTTAGATGATTTTACATATTTGATCTTATTATTTAAGAAATGAATAATAGACTATTATAGTTCTGGGTGTTCCTCAGCAGTCATTTTCTTGTATCTTTTCATTCCCCTGGTATATAAACTGGAATAAACTTGGATACATGTACCTGTATGGCTGAGTCCCTTTGCTGTTCACCTGAAACTACCACACATTTTTAATTGGCTATACCCCAGTACAAAAGAAATTGTTTAAAGTTTGGAAAAAAATAATTACTAGTCTCCCCATTTCTAAACTATAGTCAAGGACAGTGTCTCTTTAACAATTGTATCTCTAATGTATAGTTCAATGCATGGCATATACTAGGTAATTAATACAACTTTGCTGATGCATAGTAAAATGAATACAAATATTCATCTCTACCTTAAACTCTGCTACAAATTCAGATTTGATCTCTTCTTGCTCTAATCACCAATGGCAAACTGTAGGATTTGAACAATTGCCTTGTTCCAAGAATTCTGCTAGATACTTTATGTATTTTATTCTTCATCTTAATATTATAGGGTCAAATTTTTTTCATTATATGCATGACTCTCTATTCTATACTCTTGCCAAAACCACATACATTAAAAAATAATTTCTTTTGAAACATCTTGAAATTTGTGGATTAGAAGATGAAAACTGTGTCACTTATAAATGACAATTTTGCACAGTCAATTAAACAAAAGCACTGCATGAACAGAAAATGCTATACTAATGCAGATGATATCTACGCTTCTGGTGAACATTTCAGAAAAATTACAAATTGATTTTATTATATTGTCAGTTATGATTTTTTAGTACCATTATATTCAAGATGGCTTATACTGTGATTCAAATGTAATTATTTGGAGGGAATAGAGCTAAAATAAATTATCAACACTGATTATAATTTACTTCCAGGACAAGGAATTTCATCCATAAGTCTGTGTCAAAAGCACAATGCTTTCAACATCCATTATGCAAATCAATTTTCACATTTTTTCATAATTTAACTATGTTTACTCACCTAAATGACTATAGAATTCATGGAAAATAATTAGGGCAAAAATGAGTGTTTCATTTTAATAGGTTCATAAATATATCTGTGAAGTTTGTGCTACATATTTTGTATTATTCCATAATAAAATAAGTTTCTATAAAATCAAACTTATGTTTTATTGCAGTAATTTCACCCTGGGATAACATTGTTTAATAATAATGCAGTCATCACATTCTTTCAAGATTAGTAGCAGATCTAGAGTAGGAATATATCTTCTAATTCATGCCCCAAGATTATTGTTTATTTTCAATTGACTCCCAAGGTAGCTTTTCTATAGGAAGATATTGTTCTTTCTATATGAAGAAATAATATTAAGCAAATATTTTTATTTCTTTTCCTTCTCTTTTTCCATTCTACAAGATTCTTCTATAAAATGAGACGTTTCTAGCAAAATACCTCTGATCTCTTCTTCCTCCTTATCTCTATATAATTTAGCATCCATTGCTAAGGCTAGCAGTCATGAACTAGCTCAGTCAATGAGAGGCAGAAGCAAGTTTAAAAAAGTATCTTTCTTCCCAAGAAAAGTGTAAATTACTATTCACAGTTTAAGAGTTGGGATTCTAGCAAAATACCTCTGATCTCTTCTTCCTCCTTATCTCTATATAATTTAGCATCCATTGCTAAGGCTAGCAGTCATGAACTAGCTCAGTCAATGAGAGGCAGAAGCAAGTTTAAAAAAGTATCTTTCTTCCCAAGAAAAGTGTAAATTACTATTCACAGTTTAAGAGTTGGGTCAAAGATCATTTCCTCTATGCAGTTTCCCCAACTTTTCAGAGTCATCTATGTGCTTCTCTGGCATTTCTGTCCCTCACATGACTGTCACATGCCATACATGTAATCAACACACTGGCAACTCTTCAGTGGCAGAAATTAGTGGCAGAAATTAATCTCAGTAACCCCACCCCTGGGGCTTACGACAATGTTTTACACAAAATCAGAAATCAGTAAACGTTTGTTCATAGAAAAACAAAAAAATTTTAAATAAAATAATGCAATATATTAAGAATAAAGTTTTCATTCAAAAAATATTTTGTTCTTTTATTCTTATTCTCTAATAAGCTTCCTCTTCAACAGAAAAGTCAGATTTCCCGCACAAGATTTTAAGCAATTTTAAATCCTATAGGCAATAATTACTGTGCCTTTTATAAACAGGGACTCATGAAATAACAGAGTATTCGGTGATACAATACCATCCCACTTCCTACTATCATTTCTTAGAATAAGATGTTTAAGATAAGTTAATTCCTTCTAATTAAGTCAGAGTTTGTGATCCTCCCAAGAACTATTAGTCACTTCTTTAAATTACCACTAATCTAAGAAAAGAAGGAACTGCACATGATAATATATTACAGTGACTTCTAAAAGACACGATATTTTGACTTCTACATAATAGAAGATGCCTGGTGGCTCAGAATTAAGGCATATGCTAAAATTAGCAACTTACTAGCAAAGAGTTAGTATCCCAAGTTCCTGGCTTTCAGTCAAAGATTTGTTACTATTCTGTGTAAATGTGTTCAATGCTTGTTCTCTTCCATTTGTGTTTCTAGAGGGAGAAGGAGACTTTCTATTCTTAGGGAAGAATATTTGAATGGACATTTCTTTCCTTCACCTCCTCCATTCCATGCAAATAGGTATCAGTATAAACGTAACTTTAGCAATCAGTTCAGTTCAGTTCAGTCACTCAGTCGTGTCCGACTCTTTGCGACCCCATGAATCGCAGCACCTCCCTGTCCATCACCAACTCC
>SJYT01032620.1:30205-64929 GCA_006410635.1 Cephalophus harveyi
CAGCCTTCTTCACAGTCCAACTCTCACATCCATACATGACTACTGGAAAAACCATAGCCTTGACTAGACGGACCTTTGTTGGCAAAGTAATGTCTCTGCTTTTGAATATGCTATCTAGGTTGGTCTTAACTTTCCTTCCAAGGAGTAAGCGTCTTTTAATTTCATGGCTGCAGTCACCATCAGCAGTGATTTTGGAGCCCCAAAAAATAAAGTCTGACACTGTTTCCCCATCTATTTCCCATGAAGTGATGGGACCAGATGCCATGATCTTTGTTTTCTTAATGTTGAGCTTTAAGCCAACTTTTTGCTCTCTTCCTTCACTTTCATTAAGAGGCTTTTTAGCTCCTCTTCACTTTCTGCCATAAGGGTGGTGTCATCTGCATATCTGAGGTTATTGATGTTTCACAAACATAGGTTCAGAATAATTTTTTCCACATGTCACCCAATCTAAACTCTTGGCACCCTTGTATTACATTGGGGAACTTTTCCTCAAGATACTTGCTTGTCTCTTTCCTGGCTTCTCTCACCAGTGTGTGTGTGTGTGTGTGTGTGTGGTATTTATGTATAGTATCAGGTGGCAGTTTTATCTAGGAGAAAATAACCTCAGCTTATTTATAAACCTATTTATAAAAAACTAAATAGATAAATACTATTTAAGTAAGACATTAAACTCTCTACAGTGCAGGTACAATTTTGACCTGATAAATCACTCTTCCTCCCCCATGCTAAATAACATCTGTTGTTGTGATAATTATATTATCACAAAAATAAATAAAATAAATGTAACTAAAAATAATAATTAAAAAACCTTAAATAATAATAATAATAAACCTTCAAAGAAGCAGGCAGGAATATTTCAGGATTACAAGAACATAATACAAACTACTGAACAATTCTGTAGACCATTTTCTCAAAATTCTCTAAATAGTTTTATGTAAAAAAAAAGGACAAGGTTATGATCGAAAGCAAAAGGAGAAGAGGGTGGCAGAGGAGGAGGTGGCAAGATAGCATCACTGACTCAAAGGGTATGAATTTGGACTAACTCCAGGAGATCGTGGAGGACAGAGGAGCCTGGCGTGCTACAGTCCGTGAAGTCACTAAGAGTCAGACACAACCTACCTTCTTGATCTCAACAATAACAATGAACCTTATCCGTTCTTGCCATAGGCAGGGACACAGGCATACCCACTCTGTGGGCACCTTTTCCTGAGGGAAATTCGGGAGACACAGGAACTGCTCACACTGGGATGTCATGAGATCCAGACATTCACTGGGGCCTGTTTTACACTGAGTGACATTTTGTCCTAGCTGCCTTTAGATACACTTGCTCTTGTGAAAAGGACTAATGATGATTTCCCTACTCTTAGTCAAATCTAAGTCTGCTCTATAATGTTCTAAACAGATTTTAGTTGAGCATCAATTCCGGGGTAGGTGATGGGAACTGTGACCAGAAAATCTGAGTGAAAGAAAATGCATTGAGAACATTTCCTTTCAAGGTTTTTTTTCTTTTTTTTCTATCTGTTTTTGGTTTCGTTCTGTTTTTATCCTCCCCAGACTTTAACATGACCCTGCAATGCATGAACCTATGCAGTTCCCTATATACATGACATGCTACTTGAGTTCAAGAACACTTGGACTGGTCCGTGCACTGTTTAGTGGATGAAGTCACTGATTATGCACAAGAATGCCAAGACGACACCAAATGGCTATAGATGCTTTTCACAGCCTGCTTGAAAACTCTGCACTTGCTGAATGCTGTAGACTGAATATTTGTGTCACCCCTTAGCACCAAAATTCATATGCTGAATCACACCTCAGTGTGATGGTGTTTGGAGATATGGTTAGGTCTTGCCGGTAAGCCCTCACGATGAGATTGCTGCTGCTGCCGCTAAGTCACATCAGTCGTGTCCGACTCCGTGCAACCCCATACATGGCAGCCCACCAGGCTCCCCCGTCCCTGGGATTCTCCAGGCAAGAACACTGGAGTGGGTTGCCATTTCCTTCTCCAATGCATGCAAGTGAAAAGTGAAAGTGATGTCGCTCAGTCGTGTCCGACTCTTAGCAACCCCATGGACTGCAGCCCACCAGGCTCCTCCATCCATGGGGTTCTCCAGGCAAGAGTATTGGAGTGGGGTGCCATTGCCTTCTCCGCATGAGATTAGCATCCTTATAAACTCAGGCCCCAGAGAGCTCCCTCTCTCTTTCTGCCCCGTGAGGAAAGAGAGAACACAGCCATCTACAAGCCAAGAAGCAGGTTCTCACCAGACACTGAATCTGCCAGCACCCCAATCTTGGACTTGCAGCCTCAAAAACTGGGCAAAATACACATCAGTTGTTTTAACCACTTGATCTATGGTGTTCTGTTATAGCAGTCTGAGCAAGCTAAGACACCATGTCTCAGAGCAGCAGCATGTTGGCTTCAGACCACATATTGGATGGGACCATTATAAGACAAGGTAAGACTGTGTTACTATGAGACCAAGGTCCAGCGAAGAATCTGCATGGATAGTGTAACACTTGAGTCATAAGAATCTTCTCTAGAATTGCACTGACAGTTACTGGATTCCAGCTCCACTACTAAGCTATGTGACTTCAAACTGCCTAATTCTTTAACTTTGGATTTCACGTATTATTTTATTACTCCAATTTATAAAACTGTGGTAATCATCCTATCAACCTAAAGTTGCTATGAGTGTTCAATGACCGCTGCTAAGTCACTTCAGTCGTCTTCGACTCTGTGCAGCCCCACAGACAGCAGCCTACCAGGCTCCTCCGTCCCTGGGATTCTCCAGGCAAGAACACTGGAGTGGGTTGCCATTTCCTTCTCCAATGCATGAAAGTGAAAAGTGAAAGTGAAGTCGCTCAGTCATGTCCGACCCTCAGCGACCCCATGGACTGCAGCCTTCCAGGCTCCTCCGTCCATGGGATTTTCCAGGCAAGAGTACTGGAGTGGGGTGCCATTGCCTTCTCCGACTGTTCAATGACTACCTACCAAGAATCCAGAACAATGCCTAAAACAGCATAAGCAATCAAGGATTTTTATGTAAGGAATTGTTGAGGAAGGGAGCGCTCTCAGGGCAAAGCTGAAGGAAGTGAGCAAAGCTGGATGGAGTAGGGGAAACAACTGAGCAAGTCTGGTTTCATCCTGTTGCCACAGAGAACTGTGGATGGAAAGCGCACCACAAATGTTTTCCCATTCCCAATATTTCATATCCCCGGCTATGGGCACCCCCTAGCGGATGTATATAAGCCCACAGGAATTCCCCAGATTGGTGACCTAGTCAGTTGAAGGAATTTAGGGAGGAGGAATCACAAGATGGAGTCTTCCCTGGTGGCTCAGATGGTAAAGCGTCTGCCTGTGATGCAGGAGACCTGGGTTCGATCCCTGGGTTGGGAAGATCTCCTGGAGAAGGAAACGGCAACCCACTCCAGTACTCTTGCCTGGAAAATCCCACGGACAGAGGAGCTTGGTAGGCTACAGTCCATGGGGTTGCAAAGAGTCGGACACGACTGAGCGACTTCACTTCAATTTGAATCACAAGACACCGCCAGCCTAGAAAATGTGATTTAGGCTGAGCACCAAGGCTGAGACACAACACAGACATCACCAATGGGACAATGGTGAGACTAGTCATTAGTGAGTAAGAGCTCATCAGGACCTCTCTCCTTACTGATGTCAATTATCTGCCTTCCAGCATTGTGCATATGAGATGTGGGCTTTTATCTGTATGACATTAACTGCAAGGTTACCTTCTTATAATTTACTGGCTGCTAAAAAATCTACCCAGTCATGGCACCCAGTGCCAAACAACTTGTAAGAGTGATGATGCCACCTGCTTCCAAGCTCCTCCACCTTCTGTATTTCACTCTTTTCCTTTCTACCGTCTAAACAGGCAGAGCTTCCATTCTGTGAAGACAGTACAAGACACAGTGGTATAGGGCTGAAACACCTTAACCTTGCCTCTACTTATTTTTTTTTTCCTGTGGGAAAATGATTTTGATATATACATTTTTAAGGAGTGTGCTTTGTCAAGAATGTGTTTCATGATTTCACAGTGAGTAATATGTCAGGAAAATGACAACCCACTCCAGTATTCTTGCCTGGAGAATCCCATGGACAGGGAAGCCTGGCAGGCTACAGTCTATGGGGTTGCAAAGAGTCAGACACAACTGAAGTAACTTGCCACACACACACAATATGTACATAGATGACCATTTAAGGTAGAAATCAATACAAATGGTTCAAGAGATATTGGTACCACATTATAGAGAAAAGTAAAGACTCTTGATGGACAGTTTCAGAGGATTGTTTGAAGACATTAAATATTCTTAATATGTATGTTAAGTAATATTTCCTTCCTGTATGTTGAATTTTTAGAATAGAGCCACTTCAGTGATAAGCAAATATTTGCTTGAATATAGTACTAAATTTAAATAATAAATACTGAAGACTTTTACACTAAAGTGGCAAGGTCTGCTTACCAATTTGCTCACTTCCTTGCTTTCTTTCCTTTCCCCTGCAGACAAATTATTGCACAATTTCTTATGCTTATTGAAGCTGTAGATGTTGATAGGTCTTTGACAATTTGACAGGCTAACATGGAGAAAATAAGTTAAATGACAGGGTTTCAGCCATGAGTTTATGATGAAATGCCTTCTTCCATCTTCAAATATTTTATACAAATTATACATTTTCTACTATCATGGCTCCCTGTAAAGATTTGATACTCCTTATTTATAAATAAGCACCCACCAGGCTCCCCCGTCCCTGGGATTCTCCAGGCAAGAACACTGGAGTGGGTTGCCATTTCCTTCTCCAATGCATGCAAGTGAAAAGTGAAAGTGATGTCGCTCAGTCGTGTCCGACTCTTAGCAACCCCATGGACTGCAGCCCACCAGGCTCCTCCATCCATGGGGTTCTCCAGGCAAGAGTATTGGAGTGGGGTGCCATTGCCTTCTCCGCATGAGATTAGCATCCTTATAAACTCAGGCCCCAGAGAGCTCCCTCTCTCTTTCTGCCCCGTGAGGAAAGAGAGAACACAGCCATCTACAAGCCAAGAAGCAGGTTCTCACCAGACACTGAATCTGCCAGCACCCCAATCTTGGACTTGCAGCCTCAAAAACTGGGCAAAATACACATCAGTTGTTTTAACCACTTGATCTATGGTGTTCTGTTATAGCAGTCTGAGCAAGCTAAGACACCATGTCTCAGAGCAGCAGCATGTTGGCTTCAGACCACATATTGGATGGGACCATTATAAGACAAGGTAAGACTGTGTTACTATGAGACCAAGGTCCAGCGAAGAATCTGCATGGATAGTGTAACACTTGAGTCATAAGAATCTTCTCTAGAATTGCACTGACAGTTACTGGATTCCAGCTCCACTACTAAGCTATGTGACTTCAAACTGCCTAATTCTTTAACTTTGGATTTCACGTATTATTTTATTACTCCAATTTATAAAACTGTGGTAATCATCCTATCAACCTAAAGTTGCTATGAGTGTTCAATGACCGCTGCTAAGTCACTTCAGTCGTCTTCGACTCTGTGCAGCCCCACAGACAGCAGCCCACCAGGCTCCTCCGTCCCTGGGATTCTCCAGGCAAGAACACTGGAGTGGGTTGCCATTTCCTTCTCCAATGCATGAAAGTGAAAAGTGAAAGTGAAGTCGCTCAGTCATGTCCGACCCTCAGCGACCCCATGGACTGCAGCCTTCCAGGCTCCTCCGTCCATGGGATTTTCCAGGCAAGAGTACTGGAGTGGGGTGCCATTGCCTTCTCCGACTGTTCAATGACTACCTACCAAGAATCCAGAACAATGCCTAAAACAGCATAAGCAATCAAGGATTTTTATGTAAGGAATTGTTGAGGAAGGGAGCGCTCTCAGGGCAAAGCTGAAGGAAGTGAGCAAAGCTGGATGGAGTAGGGGAAACAACTGAGCAAGTCTGGTTTCATCCTGTTGCCACAGAGAACTGTGGATGGAAAGCGCACCACAAATGTTTTCCCATTCCCAATATTTCATATCCCCGGCTATGGGCACCCCCTAGCGGATGTATATAAGCCCACAGGAATTCCCCAGATTGGTGACCTAGTCAGTTGAAGGAATTTAGGGAGGAGGAATCACAAGATGGAGTCTTCCCTGGTGGCTCAGATGGTAAAGCGTCTGCCTGTGATGCAGGAGACCTGGGTTCGATCCCTGGGTTGGGAAGATCTCCTGGAGAAGGAAACGGCAACCCACTCCAGTACTCTTGCCTGGAAAATCCCACGGACAGAGGAGCTTGGTAGGCTACAGTCCATGGGGTTGCAAAGAGTCGGACACGACTGAGCGACTTCACTTCAATTTGAATCACAAGACACCGCCAGCCTAGAAAATGTGATTTAGGCTGAGCACCAAGGCTGAGACACAACACAGACATCACCAATGGGACAATGGTGAGACTAGTCATTAGTGAGTAAGAGCTCATCAGGACCTCTCTCCTTACTGATGTCAATTATCTGCCTTCCAGCATTGTGCATATGAGATGTGGGCTTTTATCTGTATGACATTAACTGCAAGGTTACCTTCTTATAATTTACTGGCTGCTAAAAAATCTACCCAGTCATGGCACCCAGTGCCAAACAACTTGTAAGAGTGATGATGCCACCTGCTTCCAAGCTCCTCCACCTTCTGTATTTCACTCTTTTCCTTTCTACCGTCTAAACAGGCAGAGCTTCCATTCTGTGAAGACAGTACAAGACACAGTGGTATAGGGCTGAAACACCTTAACCTTGCCTCTACTTATTTTTTTTTTCCTGTGGGAAAATGATTTTGATATATACATTTTTAAGGAGTGTGCTTTGTCAAGAATGTGTTTCATGATTTCACAGTGAGTAATATGTCAGGAAAATGACAACCCACTCCAGTATTCTTGCCTGGAGAATCCCATGGACAGGGAAGCCTGGCAGGCTACAGTCTATGGGGTTGCAAAGAGTCAGACACAACTGAAGTAACTTGCCACACACACACAATATGTACATAGATGACCATTTAAGGTAGAAATCAATACAAATGGTTCAAGAGATATTGGTACCACATTATAGAGAAAAGTAAAGACTCTTGATGGACAGTTTCAGAGGATTGTTTGAAGACATTAAATATTCTTAATATGTATGTTAAGTAATATTTCCTTCCTGTATGTTGAATTTTTAGAATAGAGCCACTTCAGTGATAAGCAAATATTTGCTTGAATATAGTACTAAATTTAAATAATAAATACTGAAGACTTTTACACTAAAGTGGCAAGGTCTGCTTACCAATTTGCTCACTTCCTTGCTTTCTTTCCTTTCCCCTGCAGACAAATTATTGCACAATTTCTTATGCTTATTGAAGCTGTAGATGTTGATAGGTCTTTGACAATTTGACAGGCTAACATGGAGAAAATAAGTTAAATGACAGGGTTTCAGCCATGAGTTTATGATGAAATGCCTTCTTCCATCTTCAAATATTTTATACAAATTATACATTTTCTACTATCATGGCTCCCTGTAAAGATTTGATACTCCTTATTTATAAATAAGCTGTATATTTTCTTAAACTAATGAACATATACATGTGTAATTTGAATTTAGGGTTGATTACTGCCCTTCTTTACATTCATTCAACTGACTTTGGCAAAAAAGGAAAATGTCAAATAAATGTGGATGAGAAAGACACAGTACCCTTAAAGGATATTCCATTAACACATCAAGGCTAACTGTTGTTGTTGTTTAGTCACTAAGTCCTGTCCAACTCCTTTGTGATTCTGTGAGCCCACCAGGCTCCTCTATCCATGGGATTTTCCAGGCAAGAATACTGGAGTGGGTTGCCAGTTTCTACTCCAGGGGATCTTCCTGACCCAGGGATTGAACCAGTGTCTCCTGCATTGCAGGCAGATTCTTTACCGCTGAGCCACCTGGAAACGCCCAAAGCTAACTAGTCCTACAGAAAATCTAATGAAGCCTCATGCATCCAACTTCTACTTACTACTCACTAGTTACCCTCATTACCTCAAGCAAATCAAATGATCTCTCTACCATTCAATTTGATCATATAAACAATGAAAATAAAAATACCTTTCTCTCAGATTGGCCTTAATAAGACATACATGAGACAGTGCATTATAAGATTAAAGTACTACATGAATGAACAATATTGCTGTTATTTCATAAAGCAGGGAAATACAAATTTGGAAGGGGTTAACCAGGAGAATGCCACATGAGAACACAAGTGTTTCTTCTTGGACTCCATTCACTACTTCAGAATTCAGGCAAAGGGACTCACATTCTCTTCAAATAAGGGTACCTTACTAACCTTCCTCAAAAGCACAATTTAACTAAAACAAAATTAACTACAGAAGACACGCTGCAACCTACTTGAAGGGATACAGATGTAGCTTTGTATTCAAGACAGAACTCAGTAATGAACTTCTAAGCCTCCAATGAAAACTCAGGGATGATAGTCTAGTCTCTAAACTGTTTCCTTGAGAAACAAAATTAAAATTAATTTTTGTAAGACATGAGTTGGCTTTTAAGTCTAGAGAAGCTTAGGAGAAATGTAGAAAATAATAGTAAATGTGGTTAACTAGGAGGAAAGAATTTAGATGTCTCTATTTAACATATAATTATAGCAGAAAATGTTAATCTCATTTTGATTGATTTTGGTCTTCGATTATCATTCCTAAAAATCTCCCAAGGGCAGGGATGGCTGTAAGAATATTTGGAAAAGTGTAACCATAAAGGAATGCACTTGGAAAAATATTTAGAAGAATAAACATATCCATTAAATATACATTCATTCAGTGCACACGCATAATATGAGCCCTGAGTTCCTGTTTGTGAAAATGAAGCCATAAAGGAAGCTAATATTTCAAAAGAAGTGTCTAGAATGTAGCAATATATGAATTGATATATTAATAGTATGTAGTATAAATTGTCTTCATATGTATTAATATACTTAATATGGATCAAAGACTCACTTTTTGCATCAAATTATATGCCCAGGATCCTTAAGGATATGCAATTATGAAGCACTGGGGTAAAAAGCTTTACAGCTTGTACCATGCTGTTGGTAATTAAAAAAGCAAAACAATATGCAAACTTGGAGAGTAAAAATAAATATAATACTGTAAAATTATTATGCCTATAATCTAATACATAGTTCTTCCATAGCTAAATATATAAAAATTCTAACTATTTAAACTCATATAAACTAGTGAACCACATATAAATGTTGTGCATAAACAAATGCATGTGTATATAGTTACAACAAAATCTGTTGACCTCTAAAATGGAACAACATTAAAAATTATTTTCTTATGAAACCTTTAATTCATTCAATTTGCTTTTTTCAACCTGGTCTATAAGGCAAACTGGAAAAAATGGTATTGCTCAAATCTCTTGATACTAATAAATTACCCATTTCTTTTATTCACCAAAAGACAAGAGTACAGAAATTAAGGTTCTGAGGGCTAAATCTTTCAGATTTTTCTATTTCTCATGTAAAGGTCCAGATAGTCAAAGCTATAGTTTTTCCGTAGTCGTTTACAGATGTGAGAGTTAGGCCATAAAGCAGGCTGAGCGCCAAAGAACTGATGCTTTTGAATTGTGCTGATGGCAAAGACTCCTGAGAGTTCCTTGGACAGCAAGGAAATCATACCAGTCAATCCTCAAGGAAATAGACCCTGAATATTCATTGCAAAGACTGATGCTGAAGCTGAAGCTCCAATACTTTGGCCACCTGATGCAAAGAGTTGACTCACTGGAAAAGACCCTGATGCTGGCAATGATTGACAGCAGAAGAAGAAGGGAAGAGAGAGAATGAGATGGTTGGATGACATCACTAACTCAATGGACATGAGTTTGAGCAAGCTCCACAAGATGGTAAAAAACAGGAAAGCATGGCCTAATGCCATCCACGGGGTTGCAAAGAGTCGGACATGACTGAGTGACTGAGCAACATGAACATTTTTTATTTTGATTCTGCTTCTTCTGGTGGGACATTTCCTTATTAGCCACAAAATTAAAATCCAGGAGCTCAGTAAGATGCATTATTCATGAAGGTTCCATGTTTGCCCTGAAATCTGGAGCCATTCCAGTGTGGCTAATCTCCTTAGCTTCTTTGCAGAGTCTCGTGTTTGATCATTGCCCCTGCTCCCTTCCCCCACATTGACCCAGTCTTTTTATGAGTTTCCAGATTTAGGGCTTTTCTTGGGTGATTCTTTTATTACACAAAGCTGGGTAAGGTGCATGCTTCAGTGTTATATTTCTGAGCTCATGGGCAAACAATGAATCAAATTCTCTTTCTCTGAAGGGACAAAAAGTGTTTTCTGAGGAAAACGATCTGTATAGGATTTACTATATTAAAAGTTTGTGGCCTAATGTTCAGTTAAGTTCAGTTCAATTGCTCAGTCATGTCCGACTCTTCCTGATCCCATGGACTGACTGCATGCCAGGCCTCCCTTTCCAACACCAACTCCCAGAGTTTACTCAAACTCATGTGCATTGTGTTGGTGATGTCATCCCCTTCTCCTCCTGCCCTCAATCTCTCCCAGCATCAGGAGCTTTTCAAATGAGTCAGTTCTTTGCATCAGGTGGCCAAAGTATTGGAGTTTCAGCTTCAGCATCAGTCCTTCCAATGAATATTCCGGACTAATTTCCTTTAGGTTTGACTGATTGGATCTCCTTGCAGTCCAAGGGACTCTCTAGAGTCTTCTCCAACACCACAGTTCAAAAGCATCAATACTTTGGCACTCAGCGTTCTTTATAGGCCAGCTCTCACATCCATACATGACCACTGGAAAAACCATAGCTTCAACTAGACCGACATTTGTTGGCAAAGTAATGTCTCTGCTTTTTAATATGGTGTCTAGGTTGGTCATAGCTTTTCTTCCAAAGAGCAAGCATCTTTTCATTTCATGGCTTCAGCCACCATCTGCAGTGAATATGGAGCCCCCCAAAATAAAGTCTGTCACTGTTTCCCCTGTTTCCCCATCTATTTGCCATGAAGTGATGGGATCAGATGCCATGATCTTAGTTTCCTGAATGTTGAGTTTTAAGCCAACTTTTTCACTCTCCTCTTTCACTTTCATTAAGAGGCTGTTAAATTTTTCACTTTCTGCCATAATGGTGGTGTCATCTGCATATCTGAGGTTTTTGATAATTTCCCAGCAAACTTGATTCCAGCCTGTGTTTCATCTAGCCCAGGGTTTCTCATGACATAATCTGCATTTAAGTTAAATAAACAGGGGGACAATATATAGCCTTGATGTACTCCTTTCTCTATTTGGAACCAGTCTGTTGGTCCATGTACAGTTCTAATTGTTGCTTCTTGACCTGGATGCATATTTCTCAGGAGGCAGGTCAGGTGGTCTGGTAGTCCCATCCCTTCAAGAATTTTCCACAGTTTGTTGTGATCCACAGAGTGAAATTCTTTGGCATAGTCAATAAAGCAGAATTAGATGTTTTTCTGGAACTCTCCTGCTTTTTCAATGATACAACAGATGCTGGCAATTTGATCTCTAGTTCCTCTGCCTTTAAATCAGCTTGAACATCTGGATCTTCACGGTTCACTTACTGTTGAAGCCTGGCTTGGAAAATTTTGAGCATCACATTACTAGGCGTGCTGCTGCTGCTAAGTCAATTCAGTCGTGTCCGACTCTGTGCGACCCCATAGGGCAGCCAACCAGGCTCCACCATCCCTGGGATTCTCCAGGCAAGAACACTGGAGTGGGTTGCCATTTCCTTTTCCAATGCATGAAAGTGAAAAGTGAGAGTGAAGTCACTCAGTCATGTCTGATTCTTAGCGATCCCATGGACTGCTGCTTACCAGGCTCCTCCATCCATGGGATTTTCCAAGCAAGAGTACTGGAGTGGGTTGCCATTGCCTTCTCCATGCTAGCGTGTGAGATGAGTGCAAATGTGTGGGAGTGCCTAATGTTACTTTTGCATTTAGCTGTTAGTAGATTGCCAGCCATAATACCTGAACAAAGTCACAATCTAAAAAAAAATTTTTTTTGCTCAATTTAGAAAAAAGAATATGTATTTTGATAGCATTTACACAATCAGAGTAGCATTTACCTGGAGAAGGCAATGGCAACCCACTCCAGTACTCTTGCCTGGAAAATCCCAAGGATGGAGAAGCCTGGTAGGCTGCAGTCCATGGGGTCGCTAGGAGTCGGACATGACTGAGCGACTTCACTTTCACTTTTCACTTTCATGCATTGGAGAAGGATATGGCAACCCACTCCAGTGTTCTTGCCTGGAGAATCCCAGGGACGGCCAAGCCTGGTGGGCTGCCATCTATGGGGTCGCAGAGAGTCGGACATGACTGAAGTGACTTAGCAGAAGCAGTAGCATTTACCATGCTTTCAATATTTGATAGGCACCTATAAACTCAAAACTTCTTTTAATATGTTTGTGTTTGGATTTTGGACCACCATGGGTACTGGAACAAACAGAAACCCACAACAAAAGATGAATCTAGACACAGGACTTATACCTTTCAAAAAAAATTAACACAAAATGAATCAAAGTGGCTCACAGGTCTAATGAAAAACATAAAATTCCTAGAAGATAATGTAGGACAAAATCTAGATAATCTTGCTATGGCACAGACTCTCAGGTACAATACCAAAGGCATGATTCAATGAAAGAATTGGTAAGTCAAATTATACTAAAATTAAAAATTTTCTGCTCTATAAATGACAGTCAGGAGAATAAGTGACAAGCCATAGGCTACAAGGAAATATTTGCAAAGATACATTAGATAAAGGATTACTATTTAAAATGTCCAAAGGATTCTTAAAACTCAACAATTAAAAAACTTAACAATTTGATTTAAAAATGGGCAAAATGCCTGAATAGATAGCTCAAAGAAAACATACAGATAAGCAAATAAGCATAGAAGATGGCAAGAGTGAACGTCGACATTCTAGGAATCAGCGAACTAAAATGGACTGGAATGGGTGAATTTAACTCAGATGACCATTGTATCTACTACTGTGGGCAGGAATCCCTTAGAAGAAATGGAGTAGCCATTATGGTCAACAAAAGAGTCCAAAATGCAGTACTTGGAGGCAATCTCAAAAATGCCAGAATGATCTCTGTTTGTTTCCAAGGAAAACCATTCACTATCATAGTTATCCAAGTCTATGCCCCAACCAGTAATGCTGAAGAAGCTGAAGTTGAATGGCTCTATGAAGACCTACAAGACCTTCTACAACTAACACCCAAAAAAGATGTCCTTTTCATTATAGGGGACTGGAATGCAAAAGTAGGAAGTCAAGAAACACCTGGAGTAACAGGCAAATTTGGCCTTGGAATACAGAATGAAACAGGGCAAAGGCTAATAGAGTTTTGCCAAGAGAACGCATTGGTCATAGCAAACACCCTCTTCCAATAACACAAGAGAAGACTCTACACATGCACGTCACCAGATGGTCAAAACCGAAATCAGATTGATTATATTCTTTGCAGCCAAAAATGGAGACGCTCTATACAGTCAACAAAAACAAGACCAGGAGCTGACTATGGCTCAGATCATGAACTCCTTATTGCCAAATTCAGACAGAAATTCAAGAAAGTAGGGAAAACCACTAGATCATCCAGGTATGACCTAAATCAAATCCCTTATGATTATACAGTAGAATTGAGAAATAGATTTAAAGGGCTAGAATTGATAGAGTGCCTGATTAACTATGGACTGAGGTTTGTGACATTGTACAGGAGACAGGGATCAAGACCATCCCCATGGAAAAGAAATGCAAAAAAACAAAATGGCTGTCTGGGGAAGCCTTACAAACAGCTGTGAAAAGAAGAGAAGTGGAAAGCAAAGGAGAAAAGGAAAGATATAATCATCTGAATGCAGAGTTGCAAAGAATAGCAGGAAGAGATAAGGAAGCCTTCTTCAGCGATCAATGCAAAGAAATAGAGGAAAAGAACAGAATGGGAAAGACTAGAGATCTCTTCAAGAAAATTAGAGATACCAAGGGAACATTTCATGCAAAGATGGGCTCAATAAAGGACAGAAATGGTATGGACCTAACAGAAGCAGAAGATATTAAGAAGAGGTGGCAAGAATAACTCAACATTCAGAAAACTAAGATCATGGCATCTGGTCCCATCACTTCATGGGAAATAGATGGGGCAGCAGTGGAAACAGTGTCAGAATTTATTTTGGGGGACTCCAAAATCACTGCAGATGGTGACTGCAGCCATGAAATCAAAAGACGCTTACTCCTTGGAAGGAAAGTTATGGCAACCTAGATAGCGTATTCAAAAGCAGAGACATTACTTTGTCGATAAAGGTCTGTCTAGTCAAGGCTATGGTTTTTGCAGTGGTCATGTATGGATGTGAGAGTTGGACTGTGAAGAAAGCTGAGTGCCGAAGAATTGATGCTTTTGAACTGTGGTGCTGGAGAAGACTCTTGCGAGTCCCTTGGACTGCAAGGAGATCCAACCAGTCCATTCTGAAGGAGATCAGCCCTGGGATTTCTTTGGAAGGAATGATGCTAAAGCAGAAACTCCAGTACTTTGGCCACCTCATGCGAAGAGTTGACTCATTGGAAAAGACTGTGATGCTGGGAGGGATTGGAGGCAGGAGGAGAAGGGGACGACCGAGGATGAGATGGCTGGATGGCATCACGGACTCGATGGATGTGAGTCTGAGTGAACTCCAGGAGTTGGTGATGGACAGGGAGGCCTGGTGTGCTGCGATTCATGGGGTTGCAGAGAGTCAGACACAAGTGAGCCACTGAACTGAACTGAAATAAGCATATAAAATACAGTCCATATCATATATTATGGTAGACCTGAAAATTAAAACAAGGTAAGATACCTATACACTATTATCAGAATGGTTAAAATCCAAAACACTAATACCACTAAATGCTTGGTAGGATGTAGAACAATAGAAACACACATTCATTGCTGATGAAGATGCAAAATGATACAGTTACTTTGGAAGCTGATTTGTCAGCTTCTTATAAAAGTAAACATACTCATCATATGATCAAGCTAATAAGAAAACAAAAATTTTTAAGCCAAAAGAACATGAACACTAAAGAGAATGGCCGGAGTCAGAGAAAACTCTTTTATGCTGTGTAGCCCCATCTCTTGCTGAATGCTGAGTTACTCATGAATAGACTCTGAGGGTACCCTTTCTTGGGGCCAAATTTCTGATCAAGATATACAGCACAAAAAGCAGATGTTTTAGTTCAATCCTCTAAAGAAAACTACCTGATAAAACAAAGAAAGCAATACTCATCACAGAAAAAAATAAATTCAGAATTTCTACAGTTTAACATGCTATACAAAAAATTATTTGACAAGCTACCAAGAAAATGGAAAATATTTTTTGAGAGTAAAGATATCAACCAAGTCTGACCTTGAAAGGAAACAGATGTTGAAACTAACAGACAAAATATTTTTAAGTGGGTTTTAAATAATTGTCAGTGAAGTAAAACAACATTTTTTTAATGCATGAAAAATCTCAGCAGATACATGGAAAGCCTCAGGAGAAAGAAATTCTAGAACTAACAAAAAATTTCTCAGGGAAGTGAAAAATTAACTGGAGGATTTAGCCAAATGGACAAGAAAGAAGAGTAAATAAACTTGAAAACAGATCAATAGAAATCCAAAGTGGGAAGCACTGAAAAAAAAATTTTTTTAATGAATAGAGCCTCAAGCACATATTAGATGATATTGAGTAGTCAAATAAACATGCAGTTAGAAGGACAAAACCTCCAGAAACCATGGGAATGAGAAAACAGTAGCAAAACATCTTAAACTGCTAAAAGATGGAAGTTTGTAGACCTAAAATTCTTTATTCAGAAAACATATCATCTCAAAATGAGGACAAAAATCACATTTTCAGATAGAAGAAAACAAAGAGATCTTATTGCCAGAGACCTGTACTGTAGGAACACTTAAGGAAGTTCTTCAGGCTCAGAGAAAATGACGGTTGATGGAAATTTAGATCCTCAGAAAACAATGAAGAACATTGGAAATGGGAAATATCTGGACAGATTTAAGAAACTATCTTTGTCTTTTCAAATTTAAATTTCTTTATAAATTTTATAAAACTTTAAAACACCATCCTATTGTGAGAATTACGTTTGGGATATATTTTCTACGTGTGTGCAGTTAGTAGCTCAGTCATGTCTGACTCTTTGTGCCCCCATGGACTGCAGCCCGCCAGGCTCCTCTGCCTGTGGGATTCTCCAGCAAGAATCCTGGAGTGGATTGCCATTTCCTTCTCCAGGGGGTCTTCCCAACCTAGGGATCAAAATGGGGTCTCTAGCTTTGGCAGGCAGATTTTTTTTATATCTGAGCCACCTGGGGAGACCCATTATGTATAACAAGTACAACATAAAGACAGAGATGGGAGATCAATTTATATTAAAGTGCAAGGTTTCTATATTTTGCTTGAAGTTGTAACATTATTATCTCTAATAGGAAGACTATACTTATGTCAGTGATGCATTTTACAAACCATAGGAAAACCATTATAAATACACACACACCAAAACAAAACAAAAAACAAACAAACAAAAAAAACAAAACAAAGCTAAATAGTGAACAAGAAAACTAAAGTTATTTTTTAAAAATTTTATTGACATATAATTGATTTCCATTGTTGTCCTAATCTCTGCTGTATAGCAGTGACTCAGTTATACATAAACATTATATATATATATATCTCCTTTTTTATATTCTTTTCCATTATAGTTTATCACAGGATATTGACTATAGTTCCCTGTGCTATACAGCAGAATCTTATTGTCTATCCATCAATCACTTTAATAAAAAAAAAAACCAGCAGGGAAAGAGGAATGAGAAAGAAGTGGGAAAAAAAAGGCAAAAAATAAACTGCTAAATCCATTTTCCCCTCAAAAAGTGTCACATTTGTCATAGTTTTTTTTTTATAACTTATCTTAATGACAGTTCTTAAATTAGGTAGAGAATGACCACCATTTGTCCTGCTTTACAGAGAGGTAGCTGAAACAAAAAGAAGGTAAATGATTTTTCCTGGGTTAAACTCTATGAGCATTAGGTAAATACTTGTTGTCAACAGAAGATGAATTGGTTTCACCTCTGTAAATCAATTCCAGCTGTTGACAGGTGAATGTGATATTTACCAATGAATTAAACATAGGGAAGAATGTATAAAATATGTGTCCAAAAGAATGATTCTAGCTATTTAGGTATCTTTGGTTACTACAGTGCTAACAACTGTGTCGTTTTCTTTTTCGGTTTTCATTTTTTGTTGTTGCTGTTGCTGTTGTGTTTTTTAAGGAAGCTCTTTCCTCAAAGTCAAGATGACCAGCATTTTAACAAGAACAGTCTCATCAGTATCAATGAAAATATGTCCAAGTTAAAATTAATTATTAGGTTTCATTTTCTAACTTGAGATTGATTTTAAAGACTTCCATTCAAACAATTTTTGTTGCTGTTTTTGTTCAGTCTTCCAGTCATGTCCAGCTCTTTGTGACCCATTGGACTGCAGCACACCAGGCCTCCCTGTCTCTTACAATCTCCCGGAGTTTGCCCAAGTTCATGTTCATTGCATTGGTGATGCTGTCAAGCCATCTCTGATGCCCTCTGCTCCTTCTGCGCTCGATCTTTCCTAGCATCATGGACTTTTCCAATGAGTCGTCTGTTCACATCAGATGACCAAAATACTGGAGCTTCACCATCAGTCCTTCCAGAGAATACTCATGGTTGATCTTCCTTAAGACTGACTGCTTTGATCTTCTTGCTTTCCAAAGCACTTTCAGGAATCTTCTCCAGCACCACAGTTTCAAGACATCAATTCTTTGGTGATCTACCTTTTTTATATGGCCCAGCTCTCACAATTGTATGTGACCACTGAGAAGACTATAGCCTTGACTACACAGACCTTTGTTGCCAGAATAAGGTCTCTGATTTTCAACACACTGTCTAGGTTTGTCATCGCTTTCCTGCCAAGAAGCAATCGTCTTCTGATTTCATGGCTGCAGTCACCGTCCACAGTGATTTTGGAGCCCAAGAAGAGGAAATCCGTCACTACTTCCACCCTTTCCCATTCTATTTGTCATGCAGTAATGAGGCCAGATGCCATGATCTTAGTTTTTTTTTAACTGGTTGCCAAATATACTTCATAGATATATTGTAGTATATTACCCATTTTCTTCTAATAATAGTATTTTTACTTAGTACTTAGATGCAGAAACAAAGTTACAATTATGTTAAGCAACTTAGCAAAGGTCATAGGGCTCATAGTTGGGTTTTTAGTTTGAAACATGCAGTTATAAAATATGAAGCTGTATTTTATCCTCACATAATTGCTGCAGGGGGAGTCCAAGAACACTGAAAAATTGATTTTACATAAGCTAATTTACAGAATTTATCCATGCAAATAAATAAATAAAATAGCTAGTGGGAAGCTGCTGTATAGAACAGAAAGTTCAGCTTGGTGCTCTGTGATAACCTAGAGAGGTGGGATGGGGAGGTGGGGGTGACAGGGAGGTACAAGTTGCAAATTTAAACATGCTAGCATTGATCTTGTATTAAAAACTTGAGAACTGGTTTCAAAGAACATAAAAGTCATTAGTGGAGCTGTTATAATTCCATAGTGTTAACATATTTTATTATTTTTATTTCTCTATACTCACCAATGATATGTGTCCTTTTGTTCATTAAGCATTTTTTTAATTTAAAGGGGTACTTAAATGTTCTGTGCGTTTCTTGATATTTACTAGGCAGAACCACATTTATTAATATAAGAAAGCTTTTAAGATGCTCTTAAATCTCCTAAAGGAGATTCTGATTTGATACTGCCAATTTCTTTCCATTCTCATCCTTTAATAAGGTTTATGCTGTTTCCAGATAGTTCCTTTGGGTTTTACAGGACAGAATCAGGAAGACAGGGAGGGGGAAGAATGTCATGGATGAGCTAAGGACAGAAGAGTTTTCGGTCCTCCAAGGATAGAAAGACTGTATAGATTGGGAAATGCAATGAAAGAAAAAAGAAAATTTGGGGGATTTGGGGGGGTAAAATTTTGTTGACCTCATATTCCTCTTCTGATATATAAAGACATGTAAAAATCATGAAAATTGACATTTGATGTAATTACTATTGCATAATACTTTTTTTTTGTTTGTTTTCAAAAAGAATGCTAGAAAAGTAATTCTTGTTGCCTTGGCCTCAATGGACTTGCACTCCTTTGTTTAGTACTAACTTTCAATATTAGTCAACTGGTCATCAGTTTGAAGATAGCCTCATAAGATATTCACATTTTAACCCAGAGAAAATGCAAGACATAAAATGATAAACTTAGTATAAAATTTACTATGAAAGAGAAGAAAATGCAGAAATAGCTAAGTTTAGTATTGACAATAATGATGGCCAAGAGAATATAACAAAATTTTGAGGAGGAAGCAGTCAGTTCCACCTGGGAAGATATTAAAGATTTTGTTGTACATTTTAGGTATACTTTTTGTTGTGCAAGTTACAGATACCATTTTGAGAAAGAATAAGTAATCTATTTTGGCTGGAATATAGGGTTTTTGTGTCTGTAGCAGGGGGTGGTTCTCAGTTGTGTCTGACTCTCTACGGTGCGCAGGCTCCTCTGTCCATGGAATTTACCAGGCAAGAATACTGGAGTGGGAATGCATTTCCTTCCAGGGGCTCTTCCCCACCCAGGGATCAAAACTACATCTCTTGTGTCTCCTGTACTGGCAGGCGGATTCTTTACCACCAGTGCCACCTGGGAGGCCTGGAATACAGGGCATATATTGGGATAAAATGTGCTTTAAAAAAAGGTAGGAATCAAACTTGAATAGCTTTAGATATACAGCTTAAGAGACTAAACTTCATTCAACAGATAATGCAATCTTTTGAACATGGGAAGAAAATGACTAAAGTGACACGTAAGATGTATTTCATAGTGATGTGTAGGGTAGTTGACAAATCACAGCCATAACGCTGGCTATCCTATTCACAATGTGTCTTATGTTAAATATCCACAGCAATGTCTGATTTTGCCAACATACAATCTTGACTTTCCCCATAAACTAAAATTTTCAGATGAACTTCACTGATTACTTTAAAGAAAACAATGTAACATAATGCTTAAGGCAAAATTCTAATCTTGGTCAGTTTCTTTAATTTCAACTTTCTTATCTTCAAATGATCATGATATTGTATATTGCATAGATTTTTAAAGAATTAAATGTTATATATATGAAGTTTAGAATAGCACCTGATAGAAAATAAGCAAGTTAAAAATATTAACTTTTATTAAGATATTATAGAAAGGGAACCAAAAAATAAGTTTAGTAGGACCTAATCTGGTGAAAACCTCCTATTTAAAAAGTCGTAAAGTAGTGTTAATCATTCAGTCGTGTCCAACTCTTTGCGACCCCGTGGACTGTAGCCCGCCAGGCTCCTCTGTCCATGGACTTCTCCAGGCAAGAATACTAGCCATTAAAATATCATTTGTAACAGATAGCATAAGATCTGTTCTAATGAGAACTTTCTATCTATCAGCAGGAATTGCTCTCCTGCAGTTGCAAATGGATGCTTTGACCAATTGAAGATTATATCAGTCACAAAAGTCAAGGAAACTTCTCTCTTAGACTGCTATAAATAATACTTCTGTGGCAATGCAGGCTTTCTCACAGGATGCAAAGGAATCTCTATGAAAATCTTTCCCTTTGCAGAGCTCTGGCCTGGAAATCCCAGTGTAGGGATCTACATAGGTAAGTCCATGCTAATTTATTCTCTAGAGAGGAGAAATATTTGAAGATCAATGTCATCTCAACAAAAAGAATGATATTGAAATAACTTCCCTGAAGCAGAGAAAGAGAAGGGAGAGATAAATTTTGGTTAGAAAGACTACAACAAAATATACCTATATAAAACAGGCAAAATAGAATAGATACACTACTAAAGTTCATATTTTAGATAAAATAAGAAATATTAAACACTAGAGAAATTTGTAATATGCCAAATAGAAATATATTGTCAATATACAAATTTTGTTGTATCATACCAATGTATTATTGGTATGAGAAAGTGACTGTATTAATACAGAGTATTATTAATGAAGACTGTAAACTCTTGGTGAAAAAGTAAAAACATGTTTTGTATAAAAAGTGATGTGACAATTTCCACCTCCAGTCTCCCACATACACACACATAAATGAGAGTAAAATGCCTGTTAAGGTTTCAAAATTGCTTCTATTATTCAAACTACAAATCCTTAGTCATTTCAGTTATGACCGCCAACCATCATTTTAATTAATCTTTTTAATATGATACCCTATTTTCACCACCCTACTTATCAGAGCTCTCTTTAGGCAATTAACCTTGTATTAGATGAAAACGCTCATCAGAGACACACATCTCAATCACCTTATTATATTTGCAGTGATATTTTGATTTTAGGTTAAAAAGTCTGTTTCCATCAAGGGTTATTAGCAGCTGCAATAGAAACTGACTCAGGGTAATTAAATTCATAAGGGAAATTATTGGAAGACTATGAGGTAGCTTCTAGAACAACTTAGAAATATCTGGGGGAAAGAGACTTGGCTTTCTGGCCTGTGACCTGAAGAGCTAGGCAGTCAGAACTAAACTGTAACCTACATCTCAGTAATGGAATGGTTAAGTTGTCATGTCACCACTGAGAATGAGACAGTCTTGCTAACACTATCACTAAAGCCAAGAGGAACCCTTTACTATGTCATTGCCACCATAGATTCAGATTCTATGTGGAAGCTATTATGGATTGAATCCCCCCCTGCCCTATTCTCCCAATTCATATGTTGAAGGCTTAATACTCATTGTGACTGTATTTGACAGAGCTTTAAGGTAGGCCTGTGTGTGTTCAGTTGCTAAGTCATGTCCAACTCTTAGTAACCCCATGGACTGCAGCACACCAAGCTTCCCTGTTCTTCACTATCTCCTGGAGTTTGCTCAAACTCATGTCCACTGAGTCAGTGATGCCATACAACCATCTCCTCTTCTATCACCCTCTTTTCCTACTGCCCTCAATCTTTCCCAGCATCAGGGTCTTTTCCACTGAGTCAGTTCTTCACATCAGGTAGACAAAGTATTGGAGCTTCAGCTTCAGCATCAGTCCTTCCAATGAATACTAGGGTTGATTTCTTGTAAAACTGACTGCTTTGATTTCCTTGCTGTCCAAGGGACTCTCAAGTCTTCTCCAGCACCACAATTTGAAATCATCAGTTCTTCAGTGCTCAGCTTTATCGTCCAACACTCTCATCCATACAGGAGTAATGGAAAAAACATAGCTTTGACTATATGGATATTTGGTAGCAAAGTGATGTCTCTGCTTTTTCCTGTGCTGTCCAGGTTTGTCATAGCTTTTCTTCTGAGGAGTAAATGTCTTTTGACTTCATCTGCAGGACCATCTGCAGTGATTTTGGAGCCGAAGAAAATAAAGCCTGTCCCTGTTTCCATTGTTTCCTCTTCTGGTTGTCATGAAGTGATGAGACCAGATGCTATGATTTTAGCTTTTGAATGTTGAATTTTAAGCCAGCTTTTTCATGCTCCTCTCTCTCTCTCATCAAGAGGCTCTTTAGTTACGCTTCACTTTCTGCCATTAGAGGAGTGTCATTTCTATATCTGAGGTTATTGATATTTCTCCCAGCAATCTTGATTCCAACTTGTGTTTATCCAGCCTGGCATTTCTCATGATGTACATTTCATAGAAGTTAAATAAGCAAGGTGACAATATACAGCCTTGATGTACTCCTTTCCCAATTTGGAACCAGCTGGTTGTTCCATATCTAGGTCCAGCTGTAGCTTCTTGATCTGCATACAGGTTTCTCAGGAGGCAAGTAAAGTGGTCTGGTAATTCTACCTCTTTAACTATTTTTGACACTTTGTTGTGATCCACACAGTCAAAGATTTTAACATAGTCAATGAAGCAGAAGAAGTATATGCTTTTCTGGAACTCTCTTGCTTTTTTGATGATCCGGTAGATGTTGGCAATTTGATATTTAGTTCCTCTGCCTTTTCTAAATCTAGCTTGAACATCTGGAAGTTCTCAGTTCACATACTGTCGAAGCCTAGCTTGAAGGATTTTGAACATTACTTTGTCAGCATGTGAAATGAATACAATTGTGCGGAAGTTTGAACATTCTTTGGCATTGCCTTTCTTTGGGATTGGAATGAAAACTCACCTTTTCCAGTCTTGTGGCAACTGCTGAGTTTTCCAACTTTGCTGGCAGCACTTTCATAGCATCATCTTTTAGGATTTGAAATAGCTCAACTGGAATTCCATCACCTCCACTAGCTTTGTTAATACTAATACTTCCTAAGGCCCATTTGACTTCACACTCCAAGATGTGTGGCTCTAGATCAGTGCCCACACCATCATGGTTATCTTGGTCATTAAGACCATTTTTGGATAGCTCTTCTGTGTATTCTTGCTACCTCTTCTTAATCTGCTTACCTCTTCTGCATCTGTTAGGTCCTTGCTATTTCTGTCCTTTATTGTACCTATCTTTGCATGAAATGTTCCCTTGGTATCTCTAATTTTTTGAAGAGATCTCCATTTTTTCCCATTCTATTGTTTTCTTGTATTTCTTTGCATTGTTCATTTAAGAAGGCTTTGTTATCTCTCCTTGCTATTCTTTGGAACTCTGCATTCAGTTGGCGTATTTTTCCCTTTTGCCTTTGGCTTTCACTTCTCTTCTTTTCTCAAATATTTGTAAGCCCTCCTCGGACAACCATTTTGCCTTCTTGCATTTCTTTTACTTTGGGATGCCTTAATGGAGGCAATTAAGGTTAAATGAGGTCATGAGGGTGTGGCCCTAATCTCATAGACCTAGTATTCCTTTAAGAAGAGGTAAAAGACACCAGAGACCCTTCCTTCTCTTTTGCACAAGCATAGAGAAGAGGCCATGTGAGGACACAGTGAGAAGATTATTTTGATAACCTTTCAGTTCAGTTCAGTTCAGTCGCTCAGTCGTGTCCGACTCTTTGCGACCCCATGAATTGCAGGCCTCCCTGTTCATCACCATCTCCCAGAGGTCACTCAGACTCACGTCCATCGAGTCAGCGATGCCATCCAGCCATCTCATCCTCTGTTGGCCCCTTCTCCTCCTGTCCCCAATCCCTCCCAGCATCAGAGTCTTTTCCAATGAGTCAACTCTTCTCATGAGGTGGCCAAAGTACTGCAGTTTCAGCTTTAGCATCATTCCTTCCAAAGAAATCCCAGGGTTGATCCCCTTCAGAATGGACTGGTTGGATCTCCTTGCAGTCCAAGGGACTCTCAAGAGTCTTCTCCAACACCACAGTTCAAAAGCATCAATTCTTTGGCGCTCAGCCTTCTTCACAGTCCAACTCTCACATCCATACATGACCACAGGAAAAACCACAGCCTTGACTAGACAGACCTTAGTCGGCAAAGTAATGTCTCTGCTTTTGAATATGCTATCTAGTTTGGTCATAACTTCTTTTCCAAGAAGTAAGCGTCTTTTAATTTCATGGCTGCAGTCACCATCTGCAGTGATTTTGGAGCCCCCAAAAATAGTCTGACACTGTTTCCACTGTTTCCCCATCTATTTCCCAAGAAGTGATGGGACCAGATGCCATGATCTTATTGGCATAGTCAATAAAGCAGAAATAGATGTTTTTCTGGAACTCTCTTGCTTTTTCCATGATCCAGCGGATGTTGGCAATTTGATCTCTGGTTCCTCTGCCTTTTCTAAAACCAGCTTGAACATCAGGGAGTTCACGGTTCACGTATTGCTGAAGCCTGGCTGATAACCTTTAATAAAATGATTTTCTGCAAAAATCAGGAAGAATGTCTCCCCAGAAATCAATGTTTGTCACCTTTATCTTTGACTTCTAACCTCCAAAAATGTGAGAAAATAAATTTCTGTTGTTTCAGCCACCCAGTTGTTTCTATTGGTGTGGCCCTACAAGTTGACTAATACAGAAGGTCAAAATTGGACTTGGAAAGCATGCCTACACTCTGATATCATTGAAGTTGTGGGGAAAGTGAGTATCTGGGATTCTGGGCTTCTGGGCTTCTGTAATGAGTGCTGAGCCCAGCTACTTGCCAAGGCACACAGAAGGGAAAATTACTCCAACATGGGGAAACAACAGCCAAAAAGGGAAACACGTATATAATGCAAGGCCTTTGACCAAATGGTATTGCTTGTCTCCGTTAGTGGCTCAGTCATGTCTGACTCTTTGCCACTCCATGGGCTATCACCCACCAGGCTCCTCTGTGCATGGAATTCTCCAGGTAAGCATATTAGAGTGGGTTGCCATTCCCTTCTCCAGGGTATCTTCCCAACCCAGGTATCGAATCTGGCTCTCCTGTATTGCAGGCATATTCTTTCACATCTGAGACACCAAAGAAGCCTATTGCTCGCAAAAATATAAAATATCATTTGATCTTGTTTTCCATGCTTTAAAACATGGGAGTACTACTAGATAAAATATTTTTCAAAATATTTAATTATAAAACAATCATTATGGGCCAAAATATCTTGGTACTCAAGGCATTACTTTTTATCTATTTATTTTTTAATTAGAGGAAAATTGCTTTACAATGTGTTGGTTTCTGCCATCAGTTATAATTATACATATACCATCCCCGCTTCGAGCCTCGTACCCCTTCTCCAATCCCACCCCTCTAGGTCATCACAGAGTGCCAGGCTGGCCTCCCTGTGGAATATGGCAACTTCTCACTAGCTACCAGTTTTACACATGATAGTGTATATATGTTAATGTCACGTCTTCCATTTCAAGGCATTACTTTTAAGTGCTCCTTTTTTTAAAGGAAAATGTACAACATTTGTGGGCATAAAAAGTATTTGCGTGTCAACTTTGTCATCTAAAATAGTGTATCTAAAAGGCTTCTTTTTGGAAAGAGAAAACAGTCATAAATGTAATTCCTGAATGACAAGACATTCCTCAGCAGCTGTAGCTACTGTTTTGTTCTGTTTTTCTGGTGCTGGTGGCTTTGTGTTCAGTATAGTCGGGCCTGTTAAAAAGCAGCACAAATAAAAATGGGGAATCTCTAGGCTTTCCAAGTGGCTCTCCTCATAGTATAAGAATCTGCCTGCCAATGTAGAAGACGCAGGTTCAGTCCCAGGGTTGGGAAGATTCCCCTGGAGGAGGCAACAGCAACCTGCTCCAGTCTTTCTTGCCTGGAAAGCTCCATGGATGGAACAGCCTGGTGGGCTACAATCCATGGGGTTACAAAGAGTTAGACTGAGCATGCATGCACCTCAAAACTATATGAGGTAATAGAGCTCACAGATCCTCTGTACTCTCTCCAGCAATCTCCAATGGCATGGATATTAATGTTAAGGTACATGTTGAAACATCAATAAAATGTATTTTTAGTTATGAAATTATAAGACATTTAAAACATCCAAATGCAAAGTATTAGTGAGGATGTTTGAAAATAAAAAGTTTTATATTCCTGAGGCTGTTTAAACTAGTAAAACATTTCTGACTGCAATGGGCAATATATTAAAAATGTCCATATGCTTTAAAGTAGCAATGTCACTTCTTTACATTTATTTTAAGAAAGTTATAAGAGAGAAATAAGTAATTGAATAATGTCTTAGTGCAGGCTGCTCCAACAAAATATCACAGATTGGGTAACTTACAAACAAATCTATTTCTCACAGTTTTAGAGACTGGATCTCCAAGACCAGGGTGTCAGCATGGTGGGGTGAAGGCAGTCTTCTGGGTTCAAGAATTTTCCTGTATTGTGTCGTCATGCGGCACGGACATGGGAGGGGAATTTCCGGGCCTCCTATGAGGACACTAGTCTCATTCATGATGGCTCCACCCACGTGATCAAAGCATCTCCCAAGACCCCACTTCCTAATACCATCACTTTGGGCGCTGGGACATCAACATATGAATTTGGGGGAGACATCCAAACCATAGTCAGTGAGAATGTTCATTGCCATAGAATTTATATTAGGGGAAAACTCAAACTAAATGTCCAAAAATGAGGGAGTATGTTAAAAAGTTATATATATATACTGTACTCAGGTATTAAAATTATATTTTCTAAGGACACTAGACGGAGAAGGCAATGGCACCCCACTCCAGTACTCTTGCCTGGAAAATCCCATGGACAGAAGAGCCTGGTAGGCTGCAGTCCATGGGGTTGCTAAGAGTCGGACATGACTGAGTGACTTCACTTTCACTCTTCACTTTCATGCATTGGAGAAGGAAATGGCAACCCACTCCAGTGTTCTTGCCTTGAGAATCTCAGGGACGGGGGAGCCTGGTGGGCTGCTGTCTATGGGGTCGCGCAGAGTCGGACACGACTGAAGCGACTTAGCAGCAGCAGCAGCAAGGACACTAGAATTTTGGAAAGATCTCAAGATACAGCACTAAGTTAAAAAAATTAAAAGTAATGAACTTTTAAAATGAACAGATATTTATCAAGAATGTAGGATGTACCATAAGTATTGTTCTTTAGCTGAAGCTGAACAGTAATCCATACAAAGCACCCCTGCAATGGAGCTTACATTCCATTCAGTGGAGACTAGTCTGTCAAATGATCGTGTTACAGATAAAAATAAAGCTGAGGCAACAACAAGTGAAGGAGAGGGTGGCACCCTAACTTTCAGTGAGTAAGGTCAGAGAAAGCCTTACTGAAAAGCTGACCTTTACATAATCTTGGGAGAGGAGAACACATGGAGTGACACATGAGACTGTAAGAGCAAAGAACTTTCCAGTAGGGAGAAAAGCAATTGCAAAGGATTCCAATGGAGAGAAAAAGAAATGCTAATGTGAGGATTAATATATTCAGAAATACTATTGAAGGAACCTGCATATTCACATATGACTCTTTTTTATACTTTCAATAATAGATTCAACTAAAACAAACAAACAAAAAAATTCTTTAAAGACAGATGTTTTTGAGTGGTTGAGGTAATTAACAGCTTTCCTGTATTCTATTTCAATACTTGCAATAAAATGAGTGTGTGCAAAAAACAAAAATAAAAGATTATTTGTTCCATAGAGTTATACTAATCATGGATATTCTGCAACAGTAAACCTGAAAAACTGTCTATATAAAAAAATTGTAAAACTTTTAATTAAAATATTGAACTAAAAAAGTCCTTATAGATAAAATTTTAAAGACCTTTTAAAATATAAAATTGAGCTTATCTCTGATTTTATTGGCTTGACAAAATTAATCTAGGAATAAAAATATAATCCTTTTCCAGTTTCATGTAGGTACAAAGTAGAAAGCAATACAGGTTCATTAAGAAGTATGACTTTTTAATGTTTCATTAAAACTAAGATTTATCTTACTAATTATAGACCATCAGCTCAAATCAGATCAAGGCATATGTTTTGAAAATAGATTTACTATGTACATGGATTTTTTTAAAAGTCTTCTATGAGGTCAATTTTTCAAAGCAGTAACAGGACCAACCGGCTTTGCTCTGGGAGGGGCTGAGTGCGTCACTCAGCACATTCGTGTTGGCTAATAGCATGACCTGTCTAGCTAGGACCAAACCAGCACCTGGCCCTGCACCTGGCCATGAAAGCCCAAAAGTCATTCTCCAGAAGGTACAGTTCTGCATGCGTTTTCTATTTTAAGATGGTTAGAGAGACTCATTTAAAAAGATGATTCTATTTTAGTTCAGTCATCTATTGCTGTATGACATTTCATGCTTTGAGGGCATAATCACTGAAAGATTACCCACTATCCCATAGGTCACAAAAATTCTCTTGTTCCCCTAACATTTAACCTGGTTGCAGTTAGAAAAGTACCTATTGAGACGATTGCTTTCTATTTTTGTAGAGTTAGTGTTGAGGACTTTTTGGTACAATTCAAGTGACATACTTGTATAGTTACAAATACAAAGATACGTTGTGATTTTCTCCTGGAAAAATATAGGCCAGCCTTTTCCACTTGAGAGGCAATATAGCAGAGTGGTTAAAAGCACTCAAGACTTTCAAGTACAGATGTGCAGTTTGTCTACCACTCAACTTCTGAGAATGATGCCACTGTGTGATCCGGACACTTGACACTAAAGGTGAGCCAGTGGGTCCAAAAGTCCTCCCATGGTGCTTTCTCTATTTTTGAAACTTTGACAAGTAAATTAATGCCTTAGTGTTTTATTTCCTTTTAATGTGAATAATATTGTCTCCTTCATAGGAGGGTTGGAAGGGTTGACTGAATTAATAAAAATAGTACCTTCCCTGCTGGCTCAGTCAGTAAAGAGTCTGCCTGCAATGAAGGAGACCCAGGTTCAATCTCTGGGTCAGGAAGATCCCTTAAAGAAGGAAATGGCAAACCCACTGCAGTATTCTTGCCTGGGCAATGCCATAGATAGAGGAGCGTAGTGGACTACAGTCCATGAATGCTCAAAGAGTAGGACATGACTAAATGACTAACTATCTATAGTACTTAGAAGCATTCTCAGGATATGGTCAGCAAGCAAAACAAGTCTTATTCTGCAACTAATCTCAAGATTATGAAAGAGGTTGCTGATGTGATAATTACAGTTCTCAGTTGAATAGTTCCCTTAGACCTTACTCCTCACTGCAACTGATATAAAAGTTGTTTTCATAATTTACCTCCTGGATATCAAACCTATATATAAAGAACATAATAGATCCAGAGAGGTTTAGTGTATAGAATAATATGTCTAATTGATATGTAAATGCCAATGAATATTTCATATGTTATGTGATGGTGAACTTAAAGTATACTGTTTGGAGAGCATTTTATTTATGGGGACTAAACAATCAAATATCTATTGGACTAAAAGAACATTCTTTCACCAATGCTAAAATAAAACCTGGCAGCCCCACCAGCAATATGGATAATCTTCTAGTATATTCTGAAGTTGTGAGCTAAATGTGTTCTTGGCCAGTGTTACAAAAATAACATATGGATTAAGGAATAAATGCTATGTGAGCTTTAAAATAATTTATAAAGATCAATACTGGGAAAAAATGTGTAGGTAACTGAGAGTCAAAATAGAATATATGTTAAAGAGTTGATTACTATAATACTAATGAGTTGATAACATATAAACCATTACTGTATGTTTTTTGTAAGACTATCTCAAGCAGTTGTTCTGATCCTTAAGGACTCAAGCAAACAGGAAGATACAAGAAGTTGTAAGTGAATTATATTATATAAATCAAGCTGTTTTCTAATTATGTATTATATTTACAATTTTGTGCTTAGTTGCTCAGTCATATCCGACTCTTGGTGACCCATGGAATGTAGCTTACCAGGCTCCTCTGTCCATGGGGATTCTCCAGGGAAGAATACTCCAATACATTTCTTCCTCCAGGGGATCTTTCCAACCCAGGGATCAAACTCAGGTCTTCCAGATTGCAGGCAGATCCTTTACCCTCTCAGCCACCAGGGAAGCCCTAGAATACTACTTTCAAAAATCTTACTGTCATGTTAGATTCATAAGCTAAAATTACATTTGTGACAGTAATGTCAGAATATACATGATTTTGAGCTATTTTAATTTTTACAGATACTAATTCAGTCATAGTCAAAGGCTCTTTAACTCCAAACTCTACAGGTTCTCTGAGTAATGAGCACATGCTTTTTATGAAATTTAAACAGATTTAATTTGCAATTAGATATTAAGGTAACATTCATACTTTTATTTAGAAAATATTTATTAGTGCCTTCTGTGTTCTAGACCTAGTGTCATCAAAATTAAAAAGCACTGCACTTTCTTTCTCAAGTAGATTATACTCCATGTACTCCATAAGGGAGAAAAATGTGGAATTATTTTTAGAGTATGAGATCAATGTTTTTATGTATGGACAAAGCAACATAGAAGGAGATTTAAATAAACCTAGAGGAATCAGAGAGACCTAGAGACTTTTGAGAGAGTCTTTATTTTAGCATCCACTTAAAATAAACTGGAGGAGGAAATGGCAACCCACTCCAGTACCCTTGCCTGGAGAATCCCATGGGCAGAGGAGCCTGGCGGGCTATAGTCCAGGGGTCGCAAAGAGCTGGACACGACTGAGTGACTAACACACATAAAATAAACTTATGTGTATGTCTGATCCATGCACAGAACAAGAGACTCATAGGCATAGCAGCAGCTTCTACAAACTCTTGGAAGTTCAAGACAATTACTTTATCTACCAAGAAAGATCAATGGCTTTTTCCACTACCCTGCACTGGGCACTAAGTACAATTCTCCAAAAGGTTGTGCATGCGGTCATTAGTTCTGTCTGATTTGCGTAAAGCTTGTCTCAAGACTGTGTTACACACAGTATAAGCCTATTAGAGGTGAGAGTTTCCAGACTGATGGAGCACTGTGTACTTCCCTGCATGCTAAGGATACCTGGGTGGGACCAGTATCCAAGGAGAGAACCAAGCACCTGTTTTTAGCACCGTCTGCCAAAAACACAAATATTATGTTCTTCTCTACACATTATTTTTTAGTATACTTGGACAAAATGTGAAAGATGTAGGTGCTGATTTTTTTTCTGATAGTAGAAGAATACTTTGAACTTGTGTTGCATAAAATTAATTACCTCTAATGAATTACTGTATACACTAGCAAATAAAAGAAGAATTAGGAGGCAGGGATTCAATTTATGGTCTTATTTAGCATTTGATGACCGAATAAAAGGAAATATTTTGAAATGAATTTCAAAGTAGAAAAATGATTTATATTCTTGAGAGACACCTGCTGGGATGCTACTAAATTACAGAACAAATAAATGACAGCAAAAATCATCAAATCTTCCCTCTTTAACATAATATTCTCATCCCCTATGGCAATAATAGTAATTTTCTCACTGTCTATTATGTGGCTGGGCATTCTGAACCAGCTCATAGTGTTTCCTCTTCACATGTACAAGCATTCACATTATTGACCTAAATCCTCTCATGCTGTTCAGAAAGTGAAAAAGCAAAATCTTTTTTTCTTTATCTCCCTGATCTCATTTTCCCAGATGGTTTTAAAATTGAGTTCAAGCTGGTGTAGCACCTGTGTGGAGAGTGGAGATGTTTTCTAAAATTTATTCTTGAGTTTTCCCATAAAAGTTTTCTAATTACAGAAACAGTATTTGGACACAAAGAAAAACATAAAAAATTGATGAAATAACTTTAAAATTATTAAAGTCATGAAATAACTTTAAAAAATATCCACACTTTAGTTTTTCTGCCTGAACATTCTTTAGAACAGTTTTGGAAATATCATAGCTCAGTCAGTAAAGAATCTGCTTGCAATGCAGGAGATCCCAGTTCTATTCCTAGGTCAGGAAGACCCTCTGGAGAAGGGATAGGCTACCCACACCAGTATTCTTGGGCTTCCCTTGTGGCTCAGCTGGTAAATAATCCTCCTGCAATGCGGGAGAACTAGGTTCTATCCCTGGTTTGGGAAGATTCCCTGGAGAAGGGAAAGGCTACCCACTCCAGTATTCTTGCCTGGAGAAATCCCTGGACTATACAGTCCATGGGGCCCCAAAGAGCTGGACACAACTGAGCGAACTTCACTTTCACTTTCATATTGAAGGTATTATTATATAATTAGAAAATAAATCAGACAGTAAGAACAAGTTTCAGAATCTAAAATAATAGCAGTGATGTTGAGTTTTTGTTTGATTTATGACTAAAATACTGCATGTTCTTGTCAGCAATGAGAATTTTCTAACTATTTGGTAATTAGTTAACACTCAGGAAGAATATTTTGAATGAATTCAAAAGAATGAATGTTTATTCAGCATTACATGAACTGTGAGGATTATCATTCCCTTATACCAGATGTTGAAGTTGGTAGTCAAAGGATCTCATGGAGGATGAGGATGAGGGTGAAGTAGCAACCTTTCTACCATGTTTTGGTGAAAATTAATAGGAGAAAATTGTTGACCTTCATTCTATAACCAAAGATTTGTTAGAAAAGATGACCTTTAGTTGTGTGGGAGGAAATTTAAAATATTCAGAGAAAGGAAGGAATGAAGAAAGGGAGGGGGGCAGGGAAGAGCTATAAGAAACTTCCATGAATGAAGAATTCTATAATGAGAGGTTTTTGAAAACAGTTAATAACAAAACCAGTCCCAAAAGCTGATATAAACATGGTGACTTGAATAAAGGCTCATATTTAGACTATTCTCAAAAAAATTAATAAGGAAATAATACACTGATAACAACAAGATTGATGTTGGTGATGTATACGGGAAATGTATGGGAGGTACAGAAAAAATGATTATCACATTTTATATGAAAAAGCTAAATAGACCAATCAGACTTTCATTTTGTAGTGTTGGAATTACCTTGTCTTAGAATGTTGAAGAGGTTTTTCACCTAATACATTAAAAATTTATCAGTGAAGCAAAGCCATGGCAATTAGATGCCAGGAACCCAATGTTCCAAATTGAACTGCCAATAATTGGGGGCAGATCACTCAAAGCTGGTCCAACTGCTGCTACCTGCCACTTAGCCTCTTCTCTGTTCCCAAAAGAGGCTGGCAAGGAAAGGGATGGAGGGGAACAAAGGTAGAAGTGAAGGTCTCCAACTGATAGAAAGCATAATAGAATCATATTGAGAAACATTCCACAAGTGCCCAAGTTAAAGAGGTGTGATAGAATTCCAAAGAAAACCACCCATGTAATTGGGAGATATAGATAAAATGGATAGTAACTGGTTGGTCAGCTGATCGGACATCAGGTTAGCTGTAACTATCTTTATCTCTCAATATGGGAAATGGGCACTGGAGGCAGATGACAGGAGTCAAGCAAGGAGCAGAATGCACTAGAAGGTTAACAGTGTGTTTCCTCAGTAGCTATATATTGGAAGATTTTTAAAAACATATACTTTTTTCTATTTAAAATAATTTTAGGTCACATGCTGGGCACAGAGGAAACCTACCTAAACACAATAAAGGCCATATAATGACAAATTCATACTAATATCATGCACAATGATGAAAAGCTGAAAGCATTTCCTCCAAGATCAGGAACAAGACAAGGATGTCCACTTTTGCCACTTTTATTCAACATAGTTTTAGAAGCTCTAGCCACAGCAATCATAAAAGAAAAAGGAAAATAAGGAATCCAAACCAGAAAATAAGAAGTAAAACTGTCACTGTTTGCAGATCACATGATACTACATATAGAAAACCCTAAAGACACTACTAGAAATCTGGGGCTCATCAATAATTCCATAAAGTTGCAAGATATAAAATTAATACATAGAAATAAGTTGCATTTCTATACACTAACAATAAAAGATCAGAAAAGGAAATTAAGGAAACAATCCCATTTACCATCTCATCAAAAAGAATAAAATACCTAGGAATAAACCTACCTAAGGAGGCGATAGAATGGGAGAAAATATTTGCAAATAATGATACTGACAAGAGATAAGTTTCCAAAATATACAAACAGCTCAAATAGTTCAATATCAAAAAACAAACAATCCAATCAAAAATGGGCAGGAGCGCTAAATAAACATTTCTCAAAAAAAAAAATATATATATATATATACACATACCGTCTAGTCAAGGCTATGGTTTTTCCTGTGATCATGTATGGATGTGAGAGTTGGACTGTGAAGAAGGCTGAGCGCCGAAGAATTGATGCTTTTGAACTGTGGTGTTGGAGAAGACTCTTGAGAGTCCCTTGGACTGCAAGGAGATCCAACCAGTCCATTCTGAAGGAGATCAACCCTGGGATTTCTTTGGAAGGAATGATGCTAAAGCTG
>SJYT01032620.1:70515-93784 GCA_006410635.1 Cephalophus harveyi
ACTAAGTAATTGGACAACATTGAAAGTTGTTTATAACACAACATATAACTTAAAAATACAAAGTTAAAAAATTGTATTGGTTGGATTTTTTATCTATTTTTTTTAGTATAAAGCAAATACATAAGAATAATTTCTGTTTCAGTAAGTACTGACAAAAACTTACTGGTATCTACTATACATATATTATATGTTTATTTTCCTGAATGGATAAAGACAAATAACTAATTCAGTTTAAGACATACTAATGTAGCATCCTGTACTGTTTACAAATAATGATTCTTTCTACCCTTTGGGTACATCCACATCTATAGTGACACTGTACATTATATACAAGATGCTCATTTCAGATTTTATGAGGTATTATTTGAATTAGATCAAGCCCATAAAGGCTAGTAAAAGATAGGCAAAAATGTAATTAGTTGGTTTGGAAATGTTTGTAAACTGATAGAGACTTTGTATGTGGCATCTCAGTTAACTTCAGCAACTCTATAAATTTAGCATTATTGTGATGAAAGTGAAAGAGGAGAGTGAAAAAGCTGGCTTAAAACTCAACATTCAGAAAACTAAGATCATGGCATCCAGTCCCATCACTTCATGGCAAATAGATGGGGAAACAGTGGAAACTGTGACAGACTTTATTTGCTGTCTCTTATACACATCTAGATGTGTATAAGAGACAGGTTCTATCCCTGGTTTGGGAAGATTCCCTGGAGAAGGGAAAGGCTACCCACTCCAAAATTCTGGACATCACTTCATGGCAAATAGATGGGGAAACAGTGGAAACTGTGACAGACTTTATTTGGGGGCAGGGGGGGCGGGCTCCAAAATCACTGCAGATAGTGACTGCAGCCATGAAATTAAAAGACACTTGCTCCTTGGAAGAAAACCTATGACCAACCTAGACAGCATATTAAAAAGTGGAGATATTACCAACAAAGGTCCATCTAGTCAAAGCTATGGTTTTTCCAGTAGTCATGTCTGGATGTGAGACTTGGACTATAAAGCTGAATGCCGAAGAATTAATGCTTTTGAACTGGAGAAGACTCTTGAGAGCCCCTTGGATAGCAAGGAGATCCAACCAGTCAGGAATATTCAGGAAATCAGCCCTGAATATTCATTGGAAGGACTGATGCTGAAGCTGAAACTCCAATACTTTGGCTATCTGATGCGAAGAACTGACTCATTTGAAAAAACCCTGATGCTGGGAAAGATTGAAGGTGGGAGGAGAAGGCAATGGCAGAGGATGAGATGGTTGGATGGCATCACCAACTCAATGGTCATGAGTTTGAGTAAACTCTGGGAGTTGGTGATGGACAGGGAAGCCTAGCGTGCTGCAGTCCATGGGGTTGCAAAAAGTCAGACACGACTGAATGACTGAACTGAACTGATGTTCAGTGCATGCCAGGGAAATTTACTCAAGTGGGTTAAATGCTGCTGCTACTGCTAAGTCACTTCAGTCATGTCCGACTCTGTGCGACCCCATGGATGGCAGCCCACCAGGCTCCCCCGTCCCTGGGATTCTCCAGGCAAGAACACTGGAGTGGGTTGCCATTTCCTTCTCCAATGCATGAAAGTGAAAAGTGAAAGTGAAGCTGCTCAGTCGACATGTCCGACTCTGTGCGACCCCATGGATGGCAGCCCACCAGGCTCCCCCGTCCCTGGGATTCTCCAGGCAAGAACACTGGAGTGGGTTGCCATTTCCTTCTCCAATGCAGGAAAGTGAAAAGTGAAAGGGAAGTCGCTCAGTCGTGTCCGACCCTCAGCGACCCCATGGACTGCAGCCTTCCAGGCTACTCCATCCATGGGATTTTCCAGGCAAGAGTACTGGAGTGGGGTGCCATTGCCTTCTCCAGTGGGTTAAATAATTTCCCATAAATTACATATTTCATTAGGATTCAATAGTCTCTTTTTCTAGGCCTCCTTCTACTCTGCCTCACCAGTTTCTAAAGGAAAGGTGAGGTGAAGTCACTCAGTCGTGTCCGACTCTTTGTGACCCCGTGGACTGTAACCTACTAGGCTTCTCTGTCCATGGGATTCTCCAGGCAAGGATACTGGAGTGGATTGCCATTTCCTTCTCCATCTAAAGGAAAACAAGGTCATTAAGATAAACCGGTTGTCTTTTCTTTCTCCTCTCACCATTGCTAATCTTTAGTGTGCTTGATTTCTCAGAACACATGAAAGCCTCTCACAGGAGGAATAATGGTAGATAAATTTTATGCATAATCATAAAAAAAAAAAACCTCTCATGAGGAAAACTGGGAAGTAATAGCAATGAGAACTGAAAATAAGGAAAGCAAAAAAAGAGGCAACAAGCATCATGAAATGTTTGCACCAGTGTGATAAAAGCCCGAAGAAGGGTGAGTCAAAACATGTCTGTAGGAAAAAGTAATCATGAACAGATACAGGAGAAAAATGATGATTTAGGGATGACTTCCTTCTAAAGCTAACCAGGCGTAATTAACATGACCACAAGCCTGTTAGTTTCTTGTGAATAGAAAGTAAAACAAAACCCTGTTTTTACACATTCTGATGGCAGTAAATGACACAGGCATACATCTGACTCACTCTTCATTGACAACATTAGGATTCCTCAGTGAGTGGATATTCTTTAAGCATCAATCTAAAAGATTACTGCATCATGAATAGACCTTTTTCCCCTCCTTTCAGTTCAACAATGACCATATATGCTAATGGGTAGTTGATAATAGCCACTGGGACAATACACTCAACTGTGACCTTTAATTGTCTCATAGAAGCCAAAAACAGAAAGCCAGTTAATTTTTTTTTTATCAGCCAATTACTTTCATTACTTATTTCATGCAATTCATTATTCACAAATTTATAAAAATATAGAAGCTTCAAAATGGGTTGAATCTTGAAGTTAGTTTACTCAAGCTTCCTTTTCTTAAGTGTACAGAACATTTTAAATCATGAATTGAGGACCAGTGTAGATGAGGGAAAATCAGGTCAGTCTTGTTGGTAGACTACTCTAATTAAGTGCTGAGAGCTCTGATGAGGCACCATCTGCAGGCTCTGTCTTCGCTTCTGCTGGTCTCCGAGGGAAGGTGACCTGTTTGACTCTGAAAGTGTTCCATCTGTGGGGAGAATGGCACTGTTTGCTGGCAGACCTGGCAGCTAACTGTACCTCAGAGAAAAATTTAAAGGGGATTCTCTTTGTTCAGAAATCTAACGAAGATTCTAGGTATCAAAGAGGAAAACCTGGGAAGTGCTGCTAATGAGCTAACAGACAAATACATATATATTTGTCTTGTGAACATATATTTATTCACTTGTGAGTGTCTGTGTGAGAGAGAGAACATGTGTACAGGTTAATAAAATGGATCCCTTCATTAATTCTAAAGTAACAAAGAATCAAATCTCGCTAGAGGAAGTCCTAAATTTTACCCTCTAACTGCACAAGTTGAAAAGACTATGTTGAAAGACTTTGAGTTGGAATGATCCAGTAAAATTCTCACCAGACTTGATAGTTCATATAGCATGTCAGCACTCTCCAGTAAATAATTATTCAGTATGTTTAGACAGTGGGCTAAGGCAATGGGAGCTACGAGAAACAGCCTTTCTTTTTGGACAGATTCTGATAATGATTAAGAGAATGATGAAGATAGTATACATGAGCCAAATTTTCTTAATATCTTTTTCTGGAACAAAAGGTAAAATATATAAATACAGAATAAAATACATTGAGAATTTAAACAATACTTTGTATGAGCATATGGGTATATTTGTACAAACCTATCCACACTAGATGATAAACTGCATTATTAAATGACAATAATTGTTTTGTTTGATTTTTCCTCTGTATTTCCATTATGTTTTGAAGAAAGTGAATGCACCATTCCTGGTGGCTCAGTCAGTAAAGAATCTGCCTGCAATGCAGGAGACCCAGCTTTCGTCTCTGGGTCGGGAAGATCCCCTGGAGAAGGGAATGGCTACCCACTCCAGTATTCTTGCCTGGAAAATTCCATGGACAGAGGAGCCTGGCAGGCTACAGTTCATGGGATCACAAGAGTCAGACACTACTTTGTGACTAAACTACCACCATCACCACAAGCAGAATTAAATTTACAAAGGTAACAAATATGGTTCTGTATATATTTAAGGACATGCAGATAAGTTTTTAAATAAAACATATTCTTTGAAATATGCTTTTATATACAGGTTCATTTAAGATTTTCTTTAATCTTTTAATTAATTTTTACTCATGCATTGAGTTACTTCTATCTTTTAAAAACATACTGTACAAAAAATAAATTTTAGTGTTTAGAGAGAAGGAAAAGATCAGGAAGAAGAGAGTGATTAGGAAGAGGCAGAGAATGCGTGAAGAAAAAATTGAAGAGGAAATAGAACAGAGTAAAAAATTACTGATTGACAAAGGAGAGGGGAGGGAGAGACAGAGAAGAAGGGCAGAGAAAAGAAGAAGAAGGGAGAAAGAGGTTTGATGGAGTTAAGGAAAGAGAAGAAGAAAAAAAAACAGGAGCAAAAAGAGGAGCAAGAAGAAAAGGGGAATAAACTATAAAATGATCCCATACAAGGACATAACTGGAATAAATGGAAGGCCTAAAAAGTCCTACAGTCTGTATTTGCAGGTACCTTTATGTACTACTTTAGGAAATACAACTATTTTCCAATATAATTATATAACAGTATGTGAGAAATTTAGATTTGAAGTTAAAAGTGAATCAGCAATAAGTTACCTAACACCATTCTTATGGCCATGGAACAACAGACTGGTTCCAAACTGGGAAGGGAGTACATCAAGGTTGCATATTGTCACCCTGCTTATTTAAATTAAATGCAGAGTATGTAATGTCAAATGCCAGGCTGGATGAAGCACAAGCTGGAATCAAGATTGCCAGGAGAAATACCAATAACCTCAGATATTCAGCTGACACCACCCTTAAGGCAGGAAGAATTAAAGAGCCTCTTGATGAAAGTGAAAGAGGAGAGTGGAAAAGTTGGCTTAAAGCTCAACACATTCAGGAAACTAAGATCATGGAATCCAGTCCCATCACTTCATGGCAAATAGGTGGGGAAATGATGGGAACAGTGAGAGAATTTTTTTTTTTTTGCTCCAAAATCACTGTGGATGGTGACAGCAGCCATGAAATTAAAAGATGCTTGCTCCTTGGAAGAAAAGCTATGACCAACCTAGACAGCATATTAAAAAGCAGAGACATTACTTTACTGACAAAGGTCCATCTAGTCAAAACTATGGTTTTTTCCAGTAGTCATGTATGGATGTAAGATTTGGACTATAAAGAAAGCTGAGTGCCAAAGAATTGATGCTTTTGAACTGTAGTGTTGGAGAAGACTCTTGAGAGTCCCTTGGACTGCAAGGAGATCCAACCAGTCCATTCTAAAAGAAATCAGTCCTGAATATTCATTGGAAGGACAGATGCTGAAGCTGAAACTCCAATATTTTGCCTACCTATTGTGAAGAAACAACTCATTGGAAAAGACCCTGATGCTGGGCAAGATTGAAGGTGGGAGGAGAAGGGGATGACAGAAGATGAAATGGTTGGATGGCATCACTGACACAATGGACATGAGTTTGAGTAGGCTCCGGGAGTTGGTGATGGACAGGGAAGCCTGGCGTGCTAGAGTCCATAGGGTAGCAAAGAGTAGTACATGATGAGCAACTAAACTGATCTGAACTGATTCTTGTGGCACATATAACTTTTGAAAAGGATGGTGAATACTTTTTACTTAGATTTTTATGCTAAAATAGTTTCCTCATCAGCCTATAACACTGGGTCACTAAGGAAAATTAGGTGTGAAATTTCAAAACCAGATAAACTACTATTATAAATGGTTATAAGCACGTTTTTTTCTTTTATGATAGGAATAGAATTTAAGGCATATTATAGCTTGTTCTCGGAGAAGGCGATGGCACCCCACTCGAGCACTCTTGCCTGGAAAATCCCATGGACGGAGGAGCCTGGTGGGCCGCAGTCCATGGGGTCTCGAAGAGTCGGACACGACTGAGCGACTTCACTTTCACCTTTCACTTTCATGCAGTGGAGAAGGAAATGGCAACCCACTCCAGTGTTCTTGCCTGGAGAATCCCAGGGACGGGGGAGCCTGATGGGCTGCCGTCTATGGGGTCACACAGGGTCGGACACGACTGAAGCAACCTAGCAACATAGCTTGTTCTAGGGCTTCCCAGGTGGTGCTAGTGGTAAAGAACCTTCCTGCCAATGCAGGAGAAACAAGCAATGCAGGTTCTATTCCTAAATCGGAAAGATCCCCTGGAAGAGGGCACGACAACCCACTCCAGTATTCTTGCCTGGAAAATCCCATGGACAGACGAACCTGGTAGGCTGTGGTCTGGCCCATAGGGTTGCAAAGAGTCAGACATGACTGAAGTGACTTGGCAAGCAAGCGCAGTTTGTTCTAGACAGAACAAATTGATGGGTCAATGTAATTCTCCAAATATAAAGGAAGAATACACTCCCACCTCATCTTTGGTACACTGTAGAAGAACCTATCTGAACTGACAAGGATCTGACATAACAGTGGAGTGTCTTGCTTGGAGGAGAGAGGCTGAGACATGGACCTTCAAGGTTCAAAGCTATGAGCATAGTTTCAATGAATAGAGGTGACTGCAACCAAAAACAGAGTGAAAAACACTTGGAACTGGGAAAGTTCCTTGAAATATAAAGGAGGATAATGTTTGTCTGTATTACTCAGGAACCCAGTTCAGCATCTAGCCCTTCAGAGAGCAGCAATGAACATTCTGACCTTGTGGGAAAAGGCCACTGTAAGGTGAATTGAAGTAGCCGGTCCCTAAAAATTAGTAGTGGTCTTAGTTTCACTGTGGGGTGACTCTGGTGATCATGACCGTGGCACCAGTGCCAGGCCTCCCAATGCAACACCCATCAGAGAGTCATCAGAGGACAACATAGTGCAGAGAACTGAGATGCCTTCTGAAGACCTTTCCAGCATCCCTTCATCCAATAAAGGACCATGTGGCCTACTCACTAAAAGCTGCCAATCAAAGCCACACCCACATAACCGTAAGTTTGTTTTCTGCATCTGTGGCTCCACTCCTGTATTTTGTATCCTTTTTATTTTATATTCGACATATAAACAGGGGATAAGTGTGGAGGGATAAATTGGGAGATTGGAACTGGCATATACACGTAAGAGTTGACTCATTGGAAAAGACACTGATGCTGGGAGGGATTGGGGACAAGAGGAAAAGGGGACGACAGAGGATGAGATGGTTGGATGGCATCACCAACTAGTTGGACTTGAGTTTGGGTGAACTCCGGGAGTTGGTCATGGACAGGGAGGCCTTGTGTGCTGAGATTCATGGGGTCTCAGAGAGTCGGACACAACTGAGCAACTGAACTGAACTGATGATAAAATAGATAACTAATAAGAAATTGCTGTGTAGCACAGGGAACTCTACTCAGTACTCTGTAATCACCTAAATGGGAAAAGAATCTTTGGAAAAAAGTGAATATAACTGATTCACTTTGCTGTACACCTGAAACTAACACAACATGTAAATCAGCTATATTTGGATAAAGACTAAAAAATAAAATTGTGAAGAAAAGCCACAGCCACAGATGCTCCCAAAACCACATAGCCTTCGGTTTATGTAGCATCAGGCCCAGTAATGTATGCTAAGAGAGATGGTAAAGAGGCAAATGAGAAGATAAAGAGATATTTTAGAAAGAAAACTAGCCTGGGGGCCACAAAGCAGATTACAGAAAACTTGAGAAATCCGTATGAGAGGGGAATGGAGGAATGCAGGGTTGTGTAGAGAACCATAGAACAATATAGGGGTGAGAATTTAGAAGACGGTAGATAAATGAAGAGGTCTATATTCAGGCCTTTGCAATTGTCCCTGAATTAATTACCAGGCAAGTAGAATGCTTAGAAAATCTATCATGGATTAAGTTTGGACTTTCTGAAAATTTGGCAGTTTATACATGTCATTTAACACAAATTTAGAAATTATTATTTTACTCATATATCAATGAAACCTTGAGAATATATTTCCATCTTTATGAAATATATGAATAAGATGTCATCATTAGTGTTAGATAATGAAGGTTTTTTTTAATGCCTGGAAATCTTGTTTGGATTTAACTAATTTTAGAATTTCTTAAGTCTTAAGAATTCTTTTTTAATTTCAAGTTCTTTGTGTGTGTGTGTGTGTGTATATATATATATAAATATATATATATATATATATGGCATGTGACTAAATTTTTAAAATTTTATTCAGCCTGATCTAGCTCTGTCATTTCTATACCCACATAACTACTTATAAGATTAATTCAAAGAAAATACTCTTTACCGTGGCAACTAAAAGAATAAAATAATCTTAAACAGATTTTTACCAAGAAACATGCAATATCTATATAAAGAAACACTAAGGTCATGCTAGTGGTAAAGAATTTGCCTGCCAAAGCAGGAGACACAAGAGATGCGGGTTCGATTCCTGGGTGGGGAAGATCCCCTGGAGTAGGAAGTGGCAACCCACTCCTCTATTCTTGCCTGGAGTATTCCATGGATAGAGGAGCCTGTCGGGCTACAGTCCATGGGGCCCCAAAGAGCTGGACATGACTGAGCTCCTGAGCACACGTTATTGGGGCTTCCCTAGAAGCTCAGTCAGTAAAGAATCTGACTGCAATGCAGGAGACCAGGGTTCCATCCCTGGGTCAGGCAGATCCCCTGGAGAAGGAAATGGCAATCTGCTCCAGTATTCTTACCTGGAAAATCCCATGGACAGAAAAGCCTGGTGAGCTACAGCCCATAAGGAACAGGGTCAGATGTGACTTAGAGACTAAACTACAAACATTCCATTAGAAGACATAAAAGAGAACCAAACATCAACCAGATTTCTGGATATAAAACATTATTGTCTCAGAACTATCCTCCAAATTTACACAAAAATATAAAAAATATATTTTGTGAGAAATCAAGCTAAGTGATTTTAAATTCCTTGAGGAAAAAATATTAAAATGCAAGAGAACATAAAACTTTTGCAAAAGGTATTGCCATCATGAAACTATATAGTACAGACTTAGCATGGTGGTGATTGTGATGGTGGTAATCTAGTTGCTCAGTCCTGTCCAGCTCTGCGACCCCATGGATGTAGCCCTCCAGGCTCCTCTGTCCATGGGATTTTCCAGGCAAGAATACTGGATCAGGTTGCTATTTCCTTCTACAGTACAGGAGATCTTTCTGACCCAGGGATGGAACCTGCGTCTCCTGCATTGGCAGGCATATTCTTTACCACTGAGCCACCTCAGTAGGCCTGCTCACCTTGGTGCTGGTACATAAAGGATTGAAGAGTCCAGAAGCAGATCTCAATAGTTCTAGGAATCTGTAATTGATAAATTTTGTATATCACATCAGTAGAGAGAAAATATTATTTAATAATTGATAAGGCATGCCACAGTCCAAAGGGTCACAAAGAGATACAACTTAGTGACCGAATGACAACAACAAATGGAACATTAAGTAACCATGTTGAAGAAAAATTAAAATTTAGAACCTTATCTAATACCTTTTTACACTGAGTTTTTCCTTACTTCAACATTGAACCTCTCCCTGTGTCAAAAACCAGATACTTGAAGCATCAAAGATGATATCTTACTAGAGATCCAGGGAATTTACCAGCAAAAGCATCACCTCCCGTCCCTACCCACCTACCATTTCCAAAGATGGCTGTTTGTCAATCAGTGTGTCATAAAGGATGTATTTTCCTTGTGGACTTTTGACACCTTGTGCTCTATATCTGCCCCTTGCTTAAGGAAAATTCCTTATAGGTCAAAGCCCTTGTGCATGTTTCATGTTCAAGAATACTGTCTTCCTAAACATCTGGCAAAATTGTAGATTCCATTTCTTCATTAATGCCCCATTTATGTGACAATTATTGAAATGAAACTAAACACACTAAAATTAGAAGCAGTATGTGACTGCAAGGTAAATTGATCTTTTTAAAGACAATGCTTAATGGGAAACAGAAAAAAAGACAGAAATACAGTAAATTTCAGATGTCTACTCTTATTCTTTGTCCCCCCAGGTGAATGCCTCTTGTAATTAACCAAACTATAGTTTAACATTTTATACCCTGTGCTACATAATGAATTAGAGATGGACTCAGAGTGTATATATTTTAACTTCTGTCAGAGATATAAAGGAAATGAAATATATATATCAGTTCAGTTCAGTCGCTCAGTCGTGTCTGACTCTTTGTGACCCCATGGACTGCAGCATGCCAGCCCCCCATCCATCACCAACTCCCAGAGTTTACTCAAGTTCATGTCCATTGAGTTGGTGATGCCATCCAACCATCTCATCCTTAGTGGTCCCCTTCTCCTCCCACCTACAATCTTCACCAGCATCAGGGTCTTTTCAAATTAGTCAGTTGTTTTGTATCAGGTGGTCAAAGTATTGGAGTTTCAGCTTCAGCATCAGTCCTTCCAAAGAATATTCAGGACTGATTTCCTTTAGGATGGACTGGTTGGATCTCCTTGCTGTCCAAGGGACTCTCAAGAGTCTTCTCCAACACCACAGTTCAAAAGCATCAATTCTTTGGCGGTCAGCTTTCTTCATAGTTCAACTCTCATATCCATACATGACTCCTGGAAAAACCATAGCTTGAGTAGATGAACCTTTGTTGGTAAAGCAATGTCTCTGCTTAATATGCGTTCTAGGTTGGTCATAGCTTTTCTTCCTAGGAGCAAGTTTCTTTTAATTTCATGGCTGTAGTCACCATCTGCAGTTATTTTGGAACCCCCCAAAATAAAGTCTGTCAATGTTTCCACTATTTTCCCATCTATTTGCCATGAAGTGATGGGGCCAGATGTCATGATCTTAGTTTTCTGAATGTTGAGTTTTAAGCCAACTTTTTCACTCTCCTTAAGAGGCTCTTTAGTTCTTCTTATCCAGTCCTGTGGCCACTGCTGAGTTTTTCAAATTTGCTGGCATATTGAGTACAGCACTTTCACAGTATCATCTTTTAGGATTTGAAATAGCTCAACTGGATTTCCATCACCTCCACTAGGCTTGTTTGTAGTGATACTTCCTAAGGCCAACTTGACTTCACATTCTAGGATGTCTGGCTCTAGATGAGTGATCACCCCATTGTGATTATCTGGGTTGAGAAGATCTTTTTTGGATATTTCTTCTGTATCTTTTTGCCACCTCTTCTTAATATCTTCTGCTTCTGCTAGGTCCATACCATTTCTGTCATGGGCACAATAAAGTGCCCATCTTTGCATGAAAAGTTCCCTTGGTATCTCTAATTTTCTTGAAGAGATCTCTAGTCTTTCCCATTCTATTGCTTTCCTCTATTTCTTTGCACTGATCACTTAGGAAGGCTTTCTTCTTTGGAACTCTGCATTCAGATGAATATCTTTCCTTTTCTCCTTTGCCTTTCACTTCTCTTCTTATCATAGCTGTTTGTAAGGCCTCCTCAGATAACTATTTTGCCTTTTGGCATTTCTTTTTCTTGGGGATAGTATTGATCACTGTCTCCTGTACAATGTCACGATCGTCTGTCCATAGTTCTTCAGGCACTCTGTCTATCAGATATAATCCCTTGAATCTATTTCTCACTTCCATTATACAGCATTACGGTATAATCGTAAGGGATTTGATTTAGGTCATACCTGAATGGTATAGTAGTCTTCCCTACTTTCTTCAATTTAAGTCTGAATTTGGCAATAAGGAGTTAATGATCTGAGTCACAGTCAGCTTCCAGTCTTGTTTTTGCTGACTGTATAGAACTTTTCCATCTTTGGCTGCAAAGAATATAATCAATATGATTTCAGTATTGACCATCTAGTGATGTCTATGTGTAGTCTTCTCTTGTGTTGGAAGATGTTTGCTATGACCAGTAAGTTCTCTTAGCAAAACTCTATTAGCCTTTGCTGTGCTTCATTCTGTACTCCAAGACCAAATTTGCCTGTAACTCCAGGTTTTTCTTGATTTCCTATTTTTGCATTCCAGTCCCCTATAATGAAAAGGATATCTTTTTTGGGTATCAGTTCTAGAAGGTCTTGTAGGTCTTCAAAGAACCGTTCAACTTTAGCTTCTTCAGCATTACTGGTAGGGGCATATACTTCAATTACTGTGATATTGAGTGGCTTGCCTTCGAAATGAACAGAGACCATTCTGTCATTTATGAGATTGCATCCAAGTACTGCATTTCAGACTCTTTTGTTGACTATAATGGTTACTCCATTTCTTCAAAGCATTCTTGCCCACAGCAGTAGATATAATGGTTATATGAGTTAAATTCACACTTTCCAGTCCATTTTAGTTTGCTGATTCCTAAAATGTTTATGTTCACTCTTGCCATCTCCTGTTTGACCACTTCCAATTTGCCTTGATTCATGGATCTAACCTTTCAGATTCCTATGCAATATTGCTCTTTACAGCATTGGCCTTTACTTCTATCACCAGTCACATCCACAACTGTGTATTGTTTTTGCTTTGGCTCTGTCTCTTCATTCTTTCTGGAGTTATTTCTCCACTGATCTCCAGTAGCTTATTAGACATTTACTGACCTGGGGAGATCATATTTCAGTGTCCTTTTTGACTTTTCCTATGCAAGGCAAGAATTCTTTGCCTTCTAAAGGCAAAAATACTGAAGTGGTTTGCCATTTCCTTCTCCAGTGGACCGCGTTTTGTCAGAACTCTCCACCATAACCTGTCTGTCTTGAGTGGCCCTACACAGCATGGCTCATACTTGCATTGAGTTAGACAAGGCTGTGATTAGATTGGTTAGTTTTCTGTGATGGTGGTTTTCATTTTGTCTGCCCTCTGATGGAGGAGGATAAGAGGCTATAGAAACTTCCTGATTAGAGAGATTGACTGAGGGGGAAACTGGGTCTTGTTATGATGGGTATGGCCTTGCTCATTAAACTTTAATCCAATTTTCTGTTGAAGGACAGGGCTGTGTTCCTTCCCTATTATTTGGCCTAAGGCCAAACTATGGCAGAGGTAATGCAGAAAATGTCAATGTCTTTTAAATGGTCCCATGCATGCGCTGCTACATTTAGTGCCCCCAACCCTGCAGCGGGCCACCGCTGACTTACACCTCCACTGGAGACTCCTGGACACTCAAGGGCAAGTCTGGGTCAATCTCTTGTGGGTCACTGTTCCTTTCTTCTGGGTCCTGGTGCACACAAGGTTCTGTTTGTGCCCTTCAAGAGTCTGTTTTCCCAGTCCTGTGAGAGTTCTGGCGGCTCTATGGTGGGGTTAATGGCGACCTCCTCCAAGAGGGCTTATGCCATACCCAGGCCTACTGCACCCTTGCCCACGAGTGTCCAGGAGTCTTCCGCACAGGCGCGGGCCTGGAGTGGCCTGCTGCAGGGTTGGGGCACTGAGTGTAGTAGTGCTTGCATGGGACCTTTTGAACGAGGTCAACATTATCTTCATTACCTCCACCATAGTTTGGCCTCAAGTCAAAGAACATGGAGGGAACTAAATATATATTTAGTTCAACATATATAACTGTATAAATGTCTGCTAAACAACAGAGCTTCAATTATCTCTGCCTCAGTGCCCCTTTCAATGTAATCTGGAAAGAGAATTCTATTAGCATGCTAGTAAATGAGGGGAGTGAGATCAAAAGTAATCCACCCACTCCAATTATTGGCAAATTTACTTAATAGTATAGGGAAGCCTGTCATGCCACAGTCCATGGGGTCACAAAGAGTGGGACATGACTGAGCGACTGAGCAGCAACTTAATGGTTGAGAGATGAGTAATAGAAAATCACAACAGTTTTCATTAAATATATTTAACATAGAAGAGAAATATTGACTGAGCTGAGAAAATGTCTATTTTAGAAAGTAAGTTTTAAAAATTCTTCATATAAGATGCATAAAACCCCCACATAAAACCAAACTAAACATACTGGCTGTGATCAATAAAAGAACAGATATTCATAAGGCCAAATAATTATGAAATCAAAGTTCTAATGTATAGGTGGCTTAAAGTGGTTGAAATTATATTTTATTGATGAGTTTGGATAAAGGACAAATGCTTGTTATATGTGAATTGAAAAAGAGCATTTAGCATTTCATATTTATTATGATCTCAGCTATGTAAAATATATATTTTCTTTGTGAGAGAAATCACCAAAATACTGAATGTAGTTATACATGAATAGTTATTAGAAGAGTTATTCACAAGTTTTCCTAAGTATCTTCCTATCTTTTAAAAATGACAACAGGCTTTACTTGTTTACTGGGGGTTGAAGTGGTATTTATTTAGTTTTTTGTTTGTTTGTTTAAATAGGCTTCATTCAGATTTCAGCAGCCTTGCCAATAATGTCTTTTTTCTCTTCCAGGATCCAAAGATACAGCATCACATTTGGTCTCCATGTCTCAGTCTCTCCATGCTGTGACAGTTTCTTTTTTCATTTGTTTCTAATGGCTTTAATGTTTTGAAAGAAAAGTTGTCAAGTATTGTGTAGAGTATCTATCAACTTGCATTTGTCAGATGTTTTTTTCCTGATTAAAATGGGCTTATGTGTATTTCAGGAAAGAGAATCCCAGAAGTGAAGTGCTTTCGTTCTATCAGATCAAGGAAGTATGTGACATCAACATGATTTATATTATTGGTGATGTTCACTTTAATCACTTGGATAAGTGTTGGATAACAAGTATTTCCATAGTAAAGTTATTTTTTTCCCCTTTATAGGACAGAATTACTAAGTAAAGCCTGCTCTCAAGGTGAGTTAAACTCCATCTCCTTAGGGAGGAATATAAAAAATTTGTGGACATTTGTTAAAACCACTGCACTGATAAATAAGTATTTCAAAGGAAACAATTTGAAACTAAGCAAGCATCCTGTTTTTTTTTTTTTTCTTAAAATTAGGAGCTTTTTTAATAGAAAGAAAGAAAAAATATCCCTTAAACATAAGTCGGAGAAGGCAATGGCACCCCACTCCAGTACTCTTGCCTGGAAAATCCCATGGGCGGAGGAGCCTGGTGGGCTGCAGTCTATGGGGTCGCTAAGGGTTGGACACAACTGAGCGACTTCACTTTCACTTTTCACTTTCATGCATTGGAGAAGGAAATGGCGACCCACTCCAGTGTTCTTGCCTGGAGAATCCCAGGGACGGCGGAGCCTGGTAGACTGCTGTCTATGGGGTCGCACAGAGTCAGACATGACTGAAGCGACTTAGCAGCAGCAGTAAACATAAATCAGGGCTTCCCAGGAGGCGCTAGTGGTAAAGAACACATCTGCCAACACTGAAGACTTAAGAAATGTGGGTTTGATCCCTGGGTCTGGAAGATTCCCTGGAGGAGGGCATGGCAACACACTCCAGTATTCTTGCCTGAAGAATCCCATGACAGAGGAGCCTGGCAGGCTACAGTCCATAGGGTCGCAAAGAGTCAGATATGACTAAAGTGACTTAGCACGCATGCATGCAAACATAAATCACCATATACTGTTCAACATACAGTTGCAGAGGTTGCCCACATCTTCCTTCTCTGTGTTTTCCCTAAAGGACTCCTAGAAAAGCTAGGTTTTCTGCTTTTATTAAATGTTTAATGTTTCTTTTTGTATTTTACTATATGCCTGCAGTGTCCTCATAGGAAAAAATATAGAAACCATATTCTATTCTCATTCCTGATCTACTCCTGCAAACAAAACATCCTGTTAATATTTTTAGTCAGATTTCCATATGTAGAGTACAAAATAAGTAATTTAGGTTCCTATTTTCCCAAATCATCTGGAGAGCTATACAGCATGTATGCAAGCTTGGGAGCAGCACACACCCCATAATGTCTGCTGTCCTGTTCTAAGTAACTTGCTCCATATCGTACACATCTATTGTCTAGTCAATTCTGGATTTTATAGCAAATATACTATAAACTGAGTGGTTTAAACAGTAAACATTTATTTCTCACAGTTATGAAGGCTGGAAAATCTACAGCCAAGTCACCAGCACATTCAGTGTCTGGTAAGAGCCAGCTTCCTGGTTCGCAGGCAGCTGTCTCCTCTATGCCCTCCTACTACAGTTGGGGAAATAGAGCTCTCTGTGGTATCTTTTTGTAAGGAGTCTTCTTTCATGATCTAATCATCTCCCAAAAGCCCCACCTCTAAATACTACTATGGACTTCCCTGGTGGTCTAACTCTTTGTGACCCCATGGAATGGTCCATGGATTCTACAGGTCAGAATACTGGAGAGGGTACCATGCCCTCCTCCAGGATTTCCCAACTGAGGGATTGAACCCAGATCTCCTGCATTGCAGGTGGTTTCTTTACCATCTGAGCCACTAGGGAAGGCCCCTTGATGGTCCAGTGGTTAAGATTTTGTGCTTCCACTGCAGGGGAAATGGGTTCAGTCCCTGGGTGGGGAAGATCCCTTGGAGAGAAATAGCAACCCACTCAAGTATCCTTGCCTGGAGAATCCCATAGACAGAAGAGCCTGGCAGGTTACAGTCCACGGAGTCACAAACAGTTGCACACAATTGAACATACAGTCCATGGAGTCACAAATAGTTGCACACAATTGAACATACACACCCTTTAAATACTATCATTTTGGGAATTAGGTTTCACAAATTAGTTTCCCCTCGCCCACCACAGGGGTATCATAAACATTCAGTCTATAGCAATCATTGAATCAAAACATTTTTAGATGAATTTGGTAATCTTCATTTTTTTTAAGTCTCCAATATATCTTTGATTATTTGCAAGAATTGGGGAGTTGTTGACCTAAATTGTGTTGCAGTTTATCACACACATGGATGTAAGAAAATTAAGAGATAATGCCAAAAGATTTAAAAAATTGTATGGCATAACCAGATTCTATCTTCAAAATTTCACCTTGAATTAGTCAAAGATCCAGGAGAATAAATTCTTCCAAGCACATGTAATATTTTTTCTGGCATATGTATGGTCTATAAGTAACACAGATTTCCTGAGAAGATACAGTTTTATGTTATATTACTTTCAGATTTCCAGTAGACTAGAGAGAAGTCCTAAAAGAATTGATATCATTATTTAAATACCAGTCTAAGGGATATTTAAATGAGATTCCCAGGACTTGGCAGATTTTCAGAAAATTTTTATGTTGGCAGTTGCACATGCCCCCACAATCATGCCACTACCACTTTACCACCTCAAAGGGCTCAGCATGATAGAGATGATATTTTAGCATTCCACAGGGGATGGAACAGAATCCCATTTCACAAATTACTCTTGCTTTTGGCAAGATGTCACTTCGCCAACCAGAAATGAAAAATGTGGTCCTAGACAACAGCACAGTAGTTCCTCAAAAGAATATTTGCATAATTTTATTTTTTAATTTGCATAAAAAATGAAATGCAGGCCAGCATGCAATTCTCAAAAGATCCCTCATCATTTCCTTCCTCAGTAACTCTTTTGCCAAGAATATCCTATGTGTCCAAGGCAAACTTAATTGCTTGCTGGAACAGTATTATTTACGAATTGTATTCCATGAGTAAATTATGCAGACACTTTGATATTTATCATTTGGTGACTGGATGTAAACCAGTGTGTCCAACAGAGTAATCCAGTATTAATAGTTGGCTGAACTGTTTAAAATGTTAGAAGCCACAAAGGAAAACCAAGTTATTCTGCTTTTGACATGAGTTATTAAAGATGTGCTTTAGCAATCACCCACTTTATACTATTCAATATTAATAGAATGGTTACTGAAACTAGCCCAATGTTCATGAAACAATTCAGTTTGTAATATGTAAAACTAAATCAAAGTAAAAGTAATATAACAATGATCACATTGGAAATGCTCCCTTGCCAGGATAACTGCTAAGATTTTTTTAAGCATGACAAGGAAGAAAATAATAATATTTTCAATAATAGATTCACCCAAACAATGTCACTGTCCTCATTAGTATAGTGGTGAGTATCCCCGCCTGTCATGGGGAAGACCGGGGTTCAATTCCTGGATGGGGAGGCAGCACACCCTTTGGATTTCCCTGTGGCTCAGCTGGCAAAGAATCCGCCAGCAATGTGGGAGACCTGGGTTCAATCCCTGGGTTGGGAAGATCCCCTGGAGAAGGAAAAGCTACCCACTCCAGTATTCTGGCCTGAAGAACTCCAGGGACTGTATAGTCCATGGGGTCGCAAAGAGACAGACACGACTGAGGGACTTTCACTCACTTACTCACTCAAACAATGTCACCTAAATGGAACAGAAAGTAGACCTCTTTAGTCAGAAAAGAGTAGAACAATTTTCTCTAATAAAGTCTTATCCCAGCACCACATTATTAGGCAGACATCATACTTAAGTACTACTCTGGAGGAAATAAAGGAAAAGAAGAAACTGGTCTGTAGCATTTGCTGATTTGTAAACACTGTCATTGTGGTGTTTAAGCTACCAATCTGACGTCATTAAACATGGGGTTGCAGAAAAAGATGCACAGAATCAGTTCTTCTGAGCTCCAAACGCTTTTCCAAGAGTGACATTTGAGCCTGACTCTTATCCCTCTTAAGTTATATCTGAGGGCTTCCCTGATAACTTAGTTGGTAAAGAATCTGCCTACAATGCAGGAGACCCCAGTTCGATTCCTGGGTCAGGAAGATCCACTGGAGAAGGGATAGGCTACCCACTCCAGTACTGTGGGGCTTCCCTTGTGGCTCAGCTGGTAAAGAATCCACCTGCAATGTGGGCGACCTGGAGGCAATTCATGTCCTAGAAAGGCTTTTAATGCAGCTTATGGTATACCTATTTTGTTCAATATTCTAACATAAATATTATCAATGTGATTTCATCATTAATATAATTTAACTCTAAATATTTTGTGGGGTATAAACAAAATCGACAATCCTTTAGCCAGACTCATCAAGAAAAAGAGAGGACAAAAATCAATATAAGTAGCACCCCACTCCAGCACTCTTGCCTGGAAAATCCCATGGATGGAGCAGCCTGGTGGGCTGCAGTCCATGGGGTCGCTAAGAGTTGGGCACGACTGAGCGACTTCACTTTCGCTTTTCACTTTCACGCATTGGAGAAGGAAATGGCAACCCACTCCAGTATTCTTGCCTGGAGAATCCCAGGGATGGGGGAGCCTGGTGGGCTGCCGTCTATGGGGTCGCACAGAGTCGGACACGACTGAAGCGACTTAGCAGCAGCAGCAACAGCAGCAGCAGCAATGAAAAAGGAGCAGTTACAACTGATACCACAGAAATACAAAGTATAAGAGATTATTACAAACAAATATATTCCAATAAAATGGATATTCTAGAAGAAATGGACAAATTCTCAGAAAGATACATTTCAAGACTGAAACAGGAAGAAACAAATTATAAACAGACAAACCACAAGTAATTAAATTGAAATTGTGATTGAAAATCTTCCAATAAACAAAAGTCCAGGAGCAGATGGCTTCACAGGTGAATTTTACCAAACATTTAGAGAACAGTTAACACCTATACTTCTGAAACTATTCCAAAAAATTACAGAGGCAGGAACACTCCTAAGCTCATTCTATGAAGTCACCTTTACCCTGATACCAAAGCCAGACAAAGATATCACAAATAAGAGAAAATTACAGGCTAATATCACTGATGAACAGAGACACAAAAATATGCAACAAAATACTAGCAACAAAAATTCAATAACACATTTAAAATATCATATACCATGATCAAGTGGGATTAATACCAGAGATCAAGGATTCTTCAATAGAGGCAAAGCAGTGTGATACAACACATTCACAAACTGAAGAATAAAAATCATCATCTCAACAGATGCAGAAAAAGTTTTTGACAAATTTCAACTCCTATTTATGATAAAAAATAAAAACTCTCCAGGAAGTAGGAATGGAGGGAACTTACCTCAACATAAGAAAGGACATACATGACAAACTCACACCTAACAGATTCAATAGTGAAGAGATGAAAGCATTCTAAGATTAGGAAGAAGACAAGGGTTCAATCCCTGGGTTATTCAGCACAGTTTTGGAAGTCCTAGTCATAGCCATCAGAGTAGTAAAAGAAATAAAAGGAATCCAAGTTGGAAAAGAAGATATAAAACTGTCATTGTTGGCAGATGACATGACACTATACATGGATAGGAGTAAATTATTATTTTTCCTTTTTTAGGTTTTTCTGGTCTATCCATATTAACTTAAATAAATTATTACCTAAAGTAGTATTGATGAAAACATAGTATAAAGAAGACTGTGTTGAGACACTATAGTCACAAATAAAAAACATGTTCTAAACACATTAAGACTTTAAAAGGCAAAGCATGTAATGTCAACTACTGGCTTGCAGATGTGGCAGAAATGAGGTGCTAGGATGTAAATAGTCAGACCTTTGAACTTAACCTTGTTTTCAGAATTCCCAAAGACATTTAGTTTGAATAGTAAAGTACATCACAATGCAGGGAGTCCAAAAATAAATTCAGCTTGATTTATATTAAATGTTAGGAATTAGAATAATTGCTGCTTATTTTACTATAATAAATCTTATATTGTTCTTTTAACAGAAGAAATTTATCTTACTCAACTGAAAAGGAGATATTTATTGAGTGTGTATGATATGCAAAGCATTATATTAAAACTAAATTTTTAAAACTACTACTAATCAGTTAGATTTAGTCACTGCTCACAAAACTCTTAGTTAAATGAGAACTCAAAAACTAATATGATATGTCAGGGAATGTTCAACAGGAGGATTCCTACATGCTGTTTCTCATAAATTCTCTGTTCCTTATCAGTTCCTATTCTGAGAACGAGTAGAGCTGCACGCAGCTCTCAGAACTGAGATCATGAGAAACGGTATCTGCTTGGATTCCTGGATTGCTTTCAGTAACTCCCTTCAGTGACTCAAAGTGTCAAAGACCTTGTATATATTAGACTATCCATGTTGTGGCTATTGATAAAATTTCATCCTGTGTAATAGCTGAGTAATCATCTTACTAAAGATACATAAGCCTGCATTTCTGCTAATAAAGCACCTTTGCTCCATCAGAGTTTGGGTCCCCGTGTCTGTCTGTCTTTCTTTCTTTCTTTCTCTCTCTCTCTCTCCCTCCCTCCAGCTCTCTTTTCCACTTTCTTATCGTCAACTCCAGACCACCAGGTTCTGGTCCATCAAAGGACCCCAACAAGGATATGGTAGATTCCATAAAAGTGGGGATATTTAATATAAAAGCCCCAAATAGGAAATTTTTATTTTAACTGACTATCAAGAGCTGACAGGACCAGGTGAAAATAAACAGTATTTGTTACTGAGAATACTTGAATGACATGCAAATATTCACCAGATACACAAACTTGGGCAGACGGGACATCCCAAGATGAAATGCATAAGCAGAAATTCAGAAAAGCTGAACACAACTAAAAACACTGAATAAATACCTGTGTTCTTTTTAAAGATGATCCACCTTCAGAGTTGTTTTGTTACTCAGGTAATATTATGGGTATCCTATACATTTTTCCATTCATCTTTTTACAGTCTCAAAGCAATAAAACCACAGTAAATCCAAAATTAAAATAGTTGTCTTTGGAAATTGTGCTATGGGATTTGTTATTACTCTACATTTGCTGACATATCAGGAAATATAAAAAGAGAGGAAAATATTCCACATCTGATCCCTCAGAAAGTACAAATGATTTCCTTTGCAAATAAATAATTTCAAGGCAAATATTTGAACTTAATTTGCCCTTCATGCCTTGGCTATGGTTTGTGCCTGATGGGAAAAATAAAAAAGGAAAATCTTGTTTCTAGACATCCGTATAGTCTCTGACTCCAATTTTTTAGCTCAAATATTCATCATAGAATCTTTGAGACTCAGTGTAATGTCCAGCTCATAGTAGCCTTTCAGTGATATTTATGAAATGGATGCATGAATGAACAAAAACATTAATAAAAATCCACACATTTGCATTTTTCAATGATACTTTTCATTGGTGAATACACAGACATGTTCATGTTTATGATCAAATAACTTGAAAAATAAAAGAAAATAAATTTCCTATCATAAAATCTATATATTAAAAATATCCCTATACTAGTACATGCCAAGTCACTTCAGTCATGTCTGACTCTTTGAAACCCTATGGACTGTGGCTCACCAGGCTTCTCAGTCCATGGGATTCTCCAGACAGGAAAACTGGAGTGGGTTGCCATTTCCTTCTCCAGGGGATCTTCCCAACCCAGGGATCAAACCTGCATCTCTTACATCTCTTGTATTGGCAGGCAGGTTCTTTACAACTGGTGCCACCTGGGAAGCATTATACTGGAATGTTTATTAAGTCATAAAGTCATGCCATATGCTAGCATTGATGATGAGATCTCTAGAATTTATTCATCTTTTAACTGTTTTTTGTTTGTTTGTTTTACCAGCCTCTCATCTTCCCTACCCTCCAGTCTCTGGGAATCACTATTCTATTTCTATAAGTTTGCTTCTTTTAGATTCCATATACAAGTGAGAACAGACAATATTTGCCTTTTTCTGTCTTATTTCATTTGGCATAATTCTCTCAAGGTTCATCTATGTTGCTACAAAGGGCAGAATTTCCTTCTTTTTATTACTGAATAATAATGCATTATATCCCTTTTTTTATCCATTCATACTTCATTGGACACAGGTAATTTCCATATCTTGTCTATTATGAATAATGGTGCAATAAACATGGGAGGACAGTTATCTCTTTGAGATAGTAATTCCATTCATTTGGATCTATACGCAGAAGTGGAGTTACTGGACCATATGGTAGTTTCGTTTTCAATTTCTTGAGTAGCCTCCATAGAATTTTTCACAGTGGTTTTTATAGCTCCACCAATAGTGCATGAAGTTTTCCTTTTCTGTACATCTTCAACCCGTTATCTCTTGTCTTTTTGGCTAAAGCCATTATAATTGTTGAGAGGTGATATTTCATTATGGTTTTGACTTGCATTTTCTTGATGATTAGTGATGTTGAGCATCTTTAAATGAACCTGTTAGTTACATGGCTTCTTTGAAGAAAGATATATTTAAGTCCACTGTCATTTTTTTTTAATCAAACTATTTGAAGTATTTTTTCTGATTGTACAAACAACTTATATAGTTTGGATGTTTTATATATTTTTGATGTTACCCTCTTACTAGATAGATAGTTTGCAAATATTTTCTCCAATTCTATAGATTTCCTTTTCACTTTATTAAAGATTGCCCTAGCTATTTGGGCTATTTTGTGGTTATATCTGAAATTCAGGATTGTTTCTCTATTTCCTGTCTCTTATACACATCTGAGGGCTTCCCTGATAACTTAGTTGGTAAAG
>SJYT01032620.1:93798-237576 GCA_006410635.1 Cephalophus harveyi
GTTTTATATATTTTTGATGTTACCCTCTTACTAGATAGATAGTTTGCAAATATTTTCTCCAATTCTATAGATTTCCTTTTCACTTTATTAAAGATTGCCCTAGCTATTTGGGCTATTTTGTGGTTATATCTGAAATTCAGGATTGTTTCTCTATTTCTGTAGAAAATGCCAATGGAATTTGGAGATAAAATACATTGAATTGTGTTTATTATGTATATTTTAACAATGCTAACTTTTCTGATCCGTGAAGTCAAAAAATCTTTTTATTTTATCTTCTTAAACTTCTTTCAACAATGTCTTATAGTTTTCAGTATACAGATCTTTCATATTTTTGGTTAAATTTATTTCTAAGTATTTTATCAATATTGATGGTACTGTAAATTAGATAATGTTCTTAATCTTTTGTCAGCTTATTTTTAGCATACAGAAATACACCTGATTTTTTTTTATGGGGATTTTGTATTTTAAAACTTTACTGAATTTGTTAATGTTTTTTTGGTAGAGTCTTCATATTCTCTATACATAAGATAGTGTTATCTACAAACAGAGACAGTTTTATATCTTTCTTTCTTAATACTTTTTCTATCTTTTGCTTCCTAACTGCACTGGTGGGGACTTTCAGTGCTGTGCAAATAACAGTGGTGGGAATGGACACTCACGTCTTGTTCCTGATTTTAGTGAGAAGGACTTCAGCCTTTCACTGGGGCATATGATGTTGGCTGTGGATTTGTCATATATGGCCTTTATTCTATCTCTCTATATTATATCAAGGTTTATCTCTCCTTGATCCGATTTGCTGAGAGACTTTTATCATGAAATGATGTTGAGTGTCATCAAATGCTTATGTATCTACTGAGATAATTTTATAATTTTTACCTTGTATTTTGTTAACGTGACCTATAACATTATTTCATTTGTGCATGTTGAACCACATTTGCATCCTAAGAATAAATCCCACTTGACTTTGTGCAGTTGAATTTAGTTTGCTAGAATTCTGTTGAGAATTTTTGTTCATCAAGAATATTGACTTGTATTTTTCTTGTCATCTCCTTATCTGGGGATTGTATCAAGGTAATATTGGCCTTGTAAAATGAGTTAAGATTGTTCTCTTCTCTGCAATTTTGGGGAAGATTTTGAGACAGACTGGTGAAAGTTCTTTATAAAATAATTGCTAGATTGACCAATGATACCATCTGGACCTGAACTTTTCTTTATTTGGAGAATTTTGATTACTGATTAAATATTTTTACTGGTAATGTCTGTTCGGAGAAGGCAATGGCACCCCACTCCAGTACTCTTGCCTGGAGAATCCCATGGATGGAGGAGCCTGGTGGGCTACAGTCCATGGGGTCACAAAGAGTCGGACACGACTGAACGACTGCACTTTCACTTTTCACTTTCATGTACTGGAGAAGGAAATGGCAACCCACTCCAGTGTTCTTGCCTGGAGAATCCCAGGAACGGGGGAGCCTGGTGGGCTGCCGTCTATGGGGTCGCACAGAGTCAGACATGACTGAAGGGACTTAGCAGCAGCAGCAATATGTCTGTTCAGATTTTTTTTTTTTTCTGATTCAGTCTGTTTCTAGGAATTTATTCAAACCTAGGTCATCCAGTTTGTTGGTATATAATCGCAGTATTATCATGATCTTTTCTATTTCTGTGATATCAACTATTCCTCTTTCATTTCTGATTATTTGAATCTTTTCTCTTTTTTCCTTAATCTAGCTAAAGGTTTGTCAATTTCATCTTTTTAAAAACAGCTCTTATTTTTGTTGATCTTTCCTATTGTTTTTCTGATCTCTATTTTGTTCATTTCTGCTTTTATTTCCTTCTTTCTGTTAATTCTTGGCTTAGTTTTATTCTAATTTTTATTCTATTATTTTATTATAGTTCTAGCTCTTTAAGTTATGAAGTGAGGCTGTTTATTAAAATCTTTTTCTAGTTCCTTGAGATATAAAGAGAGGTTGCTTAAGCTCTTTTCTATTAATGTGGGTCTTTTTTCACTATAAACTGCCTTCTTAGAACTGTACTTGCAGCAATGTATAAGTTTGGGCGTGTTGTTTTTCCATTTTTGTTTTAAACATATTTTAAAATTTCCCTTTGATTTCTTCTTTGGTCCACTGATTGTACAGGAGTGATTTATTGATTTTTCCCATATTTGAGAATTTTCCAGTTTTCATGTTAGTGATTTCTAGTTTTGTAGTATTGTATTTGGGAAAGGTATAGGGTATGATTTCAGACTTGCTACATTTGCTTAGGCTTATTTTGTGACCTTATCTGTGATCTATCCAGGAGATTGCTTCATACTATTTGAGAGAAAGTGTATCCTGCTACTGCTGGGAGAAATATTCTTTATATGTCTATTTATTCAGTCTATTTGATATAAAGTTATAGTTAAAGTGGTTTTCATTCTGAGGGATAAAGATAAGAGGCTTATAGAAGTTTTCTGATGGGAGAGACTGACTGGGGGGGAAACTGGGTCATGTTCTGATGGGTAGGGCCATGTTCAGTAAATCTTTCCTCCAGTTTTCTGTTGATGGGTGGGGCTGTGTTCCCTCTCTGTTGTTGACCTGAGAGCAAACTATGGTGGAGGTAAAGAAGATAATGGTGACCTCCTTCAAAAGGCCCCATGCATGCACTGCCACAGTCGGTCCCCCCAGCCCTGCCGCAGGCCCACTGACCATGCCTCCACCAGAGACTCCTAAACACTAATGAGCAAGTCTGGGTCAGTCTATCGTGGGGTCACGGCTTCTTTCTCCTGGGTCTTGGAGCACATGAGGTTTTGTCTGTGCCTTCTAAGAGTCTGTTTCCCCAGTCCTGTGTAAGTTCTGGTGGCTCTATGGTGGAGTTAATGGCTCCACCTTCAAGTGGGCATATGCCACACCCAGGTCTGCTGCACCCAGAGCCCCCACCCCTGTGGCAGGCCACTGCTGATCCATAATCCACAGGAGACACTCAAACACTCAAAGGCAGCTCTGGCTCAGTCTCTGTGGGGTCTCCTGGTGTGCACAAGGTTTTGCTTGAGCCCTCCAAGTGTCTCTGGCAGGTATGGAGTTTGATTCTGTCAGGACACTGTGTAATTTCCTCAGTTCCGTCTTGCTGCAGCAAAAGTTTGAAGCAACAGATGGACTAGTGCTACAGCTCGGTACTACACTTCAGTTTTATTTGTCAAGCAAAGGAAAATACATCCCTGAGGCATGAGGGTGGGCTGACCCAAAATAAGTAAAGAGAAGAGAAGGAGGGGGGAGGGCTCAATTTTTGGCTCTTCTTTTTTATGTTTTTTCTCCTACCCCTGAGCCTGCACTACATAAATTGGGCTAGCAAGAGGGCTGTTTGCTTCACCTGATGTACTCACTCCAGTCCTCAGACCTTCCTTTGTTCTATTTTCATGGGCTTTTTCCTTTCTTTGTCTTTTAGCCACTGCTGTTTTGGACTCCTTTTTCCTCTCTAGCTACCTAACAATCCTAAACATGATTTCACCCCTCCTACAGGACTGGAAAAGGTCAGTTTTCATTCCAATTCCAAAGAAAGGCAATGCCAAAGAATGCTCAAACTACCGCACGATTGCACCCATCTCACATGCTAGTAAAGTAATGCTCAAAATTCTCCAAGACAGACTTCAGCAATACGTGAACCATGAACTCCCTGATGTTCAAGCTGGTTTTAGAAAAGGCAGAGGAACCAGAGATCAAATTGCCAACATCTGCTGGATCATGGAAAAAGCAAAGAGTTCCAGAAAAACAACTATTTCTGCTTCATTGACTATGCCAAAGCCTTTGACTGTGTGGATCACAATAAACTGTGGAAAATTCTGAAAGAGATGGGAATACCAGACCACCTAACCTGCCTCTTGAGAAATCTGTATGCCGGTCAGGAAGCAACAGTTAGAACTGGACATGGAACAGCAGACTAGTTCCAAATAGGAAAAGGAGTACGTCAAGGCTGTATATTGTCACCCTGCTTATTTAACTTCTATGCAGAGTACATCATGAGAAACGCTGGACTGGAAGAAACACAAGCTGGAATCAAGATTGCCGGGAGAAATANCACATCTTTCTATTTTCCATCTTGAGTGTTTTTAAAATGATAAACAAAACTGACAAATCTTTAGCTGGACCAAAGATAAAGAAGCAGAAGATATTAAGAAGAGGTGGCAAGAATACACAGAAGAACTGTACAAAAAAGATCTTCACAACCAAGATAATCACAGTGGTGTGTTCACTCACCTAGACCCAGACATCCTGGAAAGTGAAGTCAAGTGGGCCTTAGAAAGCATCACTACAAACAAAGCTAGGGGAGGTGATGGAATTCCAGCTGAGCTACTTCACATCCTCAAAGATGATGCTGTGACAGTGCTACACTCAATATGCCAGCAAATTTGGAAAACTCAGCAGTGGCCACAGGACTGGAAAAGGTCAGTTTTCATTCCAATCCCAAAGAAAGCCAATGCCAAAGAATGCTCAAACTACCGCACGATTGCACTCATCGCACACACTAGTAAAGCAATGCTCAAAATTCTCCAAGCCAGGCTTCAGCAATACGTGAACCATGAACTTCCAGATGTTCAAGCTGGTTTTAGAAAAGTCAGAGGAACCAGAGATCAAATTGCCAACATCCGCTGGATCATCAAAAAAGCAAGAGAATTTCGGAAAAACATCTATTTCTGCTTTATTGACTATGCCAAAGCCTTTGACTGTGTGGATCACAATAAACTGTGGAAAATTCTTCAAGAGATGGGAATACCAGAGCACCTGACCTGCCTCTTAAGAAACCTATATGCAGGTCAGGAAGCAACAGTTAGAACTGGATATGGAACAACAGACTGGTTCCATATAGGAAAAGGAGTCCGTCAAGGCTGTATATTGTCACCCTGCTTATTTACCTTCTATGCAGAGTACATCATGAGAAACGCTAGACTGGAAGAAGCACAAGTTGGAATCAAGATTGCTGGGAGAAATATCAATAACCTCGATATGCAGATGACAACACCCTATGGCAGAAAGTGAAGAGGAACTAAAAAGCCTCTTGATGAAAGTGAAAGAGGAGAGTGAAAAAGTTGGCTTAAAGCTCAACATTCAGAAAATGAAGATCATGGCATCTGGTCCCATCACTTCATGGGAAATAGATGGGGAGACAGTGGCTGATTTTATTTTGGGGGGCTCCAAAATCACTGCAGATGGTGACTGCAGCCATGAAATTAAAAGATGCTTACTCCTTGGAAGGAAAGTTATGACCAACCTTGAGAGCATATTGAAAAGCAGAGATATTACTTTGCCAACAAAGGTCCGTCTAGTCACGGCTATGGTTTTTCTTGTGGTCATGTATGGATGGGAGAGTTGGACTGTGAGGGAAGTTGAGTGCTGAAGAATTGATGCTTTTGAAGTGTGGTGTTGGAGAAGACTCTTGAGAGTCCCTTGGACTGCAAGGAGATCCAACCAGTCCATCCTGAAGGAAATCAGTCTTGAATATTCATTGGAAGGACTGATGCTAAAGGTGAAACTCCAGTACTTTGGCCACCTCATGCGAAGAGTTGACTCCTTGGAAAAGACTCTGATGCTGGGAGGGATTGGGGGCAGGAGGAAAAGGGGACGACAGAGGATGAAATCGCTCGATGGCATCACTGACTCAATGGACATGAATTTGAGTGAATTCCAGGAGTTGGTGATGGACAGGGAGGCCTAGCATGCTGCAATTCATGGGGTTGCAAAGAGTTGGACACGACTGAGCAACTGAAGTGAACTGAACTGAAGGATAAAGAGAAAAGATTCAAATTGCCAACATTGGTGGATCATCAAGAATGCAAGAGAGTTCTAGAAATCATCTACTTCTTCTTTACTGACTAAGCCAAAGCCTTTGACTGTGTGGATCACAACAAACTGTGGAAAATTCTAAAAGGGATGGGAATACCTACCACCTTACCTGCCTCCTGAGAAATACGTATGCAGGTTAAGAAGCAACAGTTAGAATTGGACATGGAGAAACAGACTGGTTTCAAATTGGGAAAGCAGTACATTAAGGCTGTATATTGTCACCCTGCATATTAAACTTATATGCAGAGTATATCATGTGAAACACCGGGCTGGATGAAGCACAAGTTGGAATCAAGATTGTCAGGAGAAATATCAGTAACCTCAGAAACACAGATGACGCAGAAACACTTTTTGCCACCCTTATGGCAGAAAGTGAAGAAGAACCAAAGAATCTATTGTTGAAAGTGAAAGAGGAAAGTGAAAAACGTGGCTTAAAACTCAAAATTCAGAAAACTAAGGAACTGGAAGCTGAGCTAGCCTGGGATCGGGAAGAGCAGCTGCAGAAGAAGGAGGAGAAGCGGGCCCGGTGCGAGCTGGAGGAGATGGAGTGCATCCAGAAACAGAAGGAAGAAGAAGCTCATGTTCGGGAAGAAGCAGAGAGGGTCCTGTTGGAGTGGGAGAAGCATTTCCAGAGAGAAGAGCAAGAGTGCCTGGAAAAGAAGAAGCGACTTGAGGAGATTATGAAAAGAACCAGAAGAACAGAAGCTTCAGATAAGAAAACTGTTGATCAGAGAAATGGAGATACAACCAAGAGAACTCCCTCTGGACGAACAGCAGTATCTACACTTCCAAATATGACAAATTCTCCAGGATCAGAGGAACCAGAGGCCAGCCCCCATGTGGTTACCTCTCACCAGTCAAAAGTGACTGTGGACGGTACTCCCAGTTTGGAAAAACAACCAAGTGAAAATGGAATATCAGTTCAGAATGAAAATTGTGAAGAAATTATAAACTTACCCATTGGATCTAAACCATCCAGACTAGATGCCACCAAAAGTGAGAATCCAGATATTCCTTTGAATCCAATTTTGGCCTTTGACAATGAAGGGACACTTGGGCCCCTGCCTCAGGTAGATGTTGTTCAGACACAACAGACAGCAGAAGTTATATGCGCATTTCTTCTGAAGAACCAAAGCAGAAATTTAAAAAGAATTTCTACAGTTAATGAAATTCCTTCCATGCTACAAAGGAGCATCTTCCCTTCCTCCAGTTTTCTAAAGATTTCTTGACCATCATTTTGAAAAGATTTTATTAAAACTAGCTAAAGACAACAGACTGGAAAGCTTTTCTAATAATGTTCGCCAGTAGAGGAAAAAAAAAAAAAAGTTCCTTCTTTTTCAGTACCTTAAAATGGCTTTTTCCAGCATGCTCCTTCTTAGGAAATCAATATTCTTCTGTATTCTTTAAGATGAGACCATTTGGCTATTAAAAATGGGCTGAGTAGACATGATTTTTCACATAGATATTTTGGTCTTTAAATGCTAACATGTAAAATTGACATAAAATTTTTTACCTTTTACAATATAATACTTGAAAACATAAGTACCTCTTGGTTCCACAGATAGAGTCAATAGGAGAGATGTTTAAAATAAACCTGTTTGCTAAAATATTTTTGCAAAGAGCTCTATTTGTAGAGGCAGATTACCAGGTTCCTGTATTTGCAGCTTGTACATGGACATCCTACAAACCCCGCTGTGCCATTCTTGTATCTTTTTGGTAAAGAGTACTCAAGTTTTAAAATGTAAACAAATTATTTTTTCTAGGGCAAGAAAATAATTTACTGTCCTCTTAAATAATGTCTTTATAAAGTTTTTCAGGGAAACTAACAAATAAATTAGAATATGATAACATTGCTGATTTGATTTATGAGATGCATTCCTTATATTACTGTGAGAGAATGTTGCTGAGAATTCAGGGCTATTTCTGAAGTCTGTTTATTGCTGCTGTCCCCAGTGATGGTTGGACTTATCTTTGCCTTCCCAGATCTCAAATTATGTGTGAGGGAATAAAGATTTATTATTTCTTTAAATTAAAAAAAAAAAAAGAATTTGGTTTTGCTCGTTTAAGAGCAATTAAAAAAAAATGATGGAATGTTGACTGTGTTTGGCACACAGGACACTGCAGGACACCTTCATGAAGGTCCTTGTTCTGTGTGACATCCGTCAGCTTTCACCCTTCACTTCTGCTGCTGAGCTTAGCTGTACAAACTTGCGTTTTCATTTGATGATATAAATTCAATTTTATTTTACCATTTGAGAGACTGTTAGTAACTAAATACTGAAGGAGAGAGAACATTGAGGAAACACATGTTTTATTATGGAGCATTTTTTAAAAATGATAAACTTCTGCCACTAGAGTGTGTTTTTATTAAAAGAGGGGTTGGTTAATTAGATTGAATGAGGGGCTGTTCATTTACTGGACTGTTTCCTTAAAATCCCAACATACCATCTTTTATAACAGCTGTAATTTGTTAAAACATTAATTTTGGGGATTTTCCCCATTCTCAGTTGTCCATGTACACATAGTCATATTAAAAGAAAATCTGTTCAAATTGGGGGAAAAAAAGAAAAAGAAAACTAAGATCATGGCATCTGGTCCCATCACTTCATGGCAAATATATGAGGAAACAATGGAAACAGTGACAGACTTTACTTGGGGGGCTCCAAAATCACTTCAGATGATGACTGCAGCCATGAAATTAAAAGACACTTGCTCCTTTGAAGAAACGTTATGACCAACCTAGACAGCACATTTAAGAGCAGAGACATTACTTTGCCAACAAAGGTCTGTCTAGTCAAAGCTATGATTTTTCCAGGAGTCATGTATGGATTTGAGAGTTAGACTATAGTCTAACTTTGAGCACCAAAGAATTGATGCTTTTGAACTGTGGTGTTGGAGAAGACTTTTGAGAGTCCCTTGGACTTCAAGGTGATCTAACCCGTGCATCCTAAAGGAAATCAGTCCTGAATATTCATTGGGAGGACTGATGCTGAAGCTGAAACTCCAATACTTTGGCCACCTGATGAGAACTGACTCATCTGAAAAGACCCTGGTGCTGGGAAAGACTGAAGGCAGGAAGAGAAGGGGACAACAGAAGAGGAGATGGTGGGATGGCATCACTGACTCAATGGACATGAGTTTGAGCAGGCTCCAAGTGTTGGTGATGGACAGGGAGGCCTAGTGTGTTGCAGTCCATGGTGTCACAAAGAGTTGTACACAACTGAGTGACTGAACTGAACTGAATAGTTAAAGTACAAGGTTTTTTAACTGATTATCTGTCTGGATGATCTATGGATTGTTGAAAATGAAGTTAAAAATCCCCACTATTGTAGTGCTGTCTATTTCTCCTTTCAGGTGTGTATTTGCTTAGTATAATTAAGTGCTCTGATGCTGGGTAAATAGGTATTAATAATTGCGGTATCCTCTTGATGAATTGACAACTTTATCATTATATAATGACCTTTGTCTCTTGTTAATGTTCCTGACTTAAAGGCCATTTTGTTTATATAAATACACCTACCCCTATATTGAACACATATTTATCAAGTGTCTATATTATGCCAGGGAACTAGCTACGACCTAGAGATTATTCAGTAAACCAAATAAACTGGATCATTGNTGACAACTTTATCATTATATAATGACCTTTGTCTCTTGTTAATGTTCCTGACTTAAAGGCCATTTTGTTTATATAAATACACCTACCCCTATATTGAACACATATTTATCAAGTGTCTATATTATGCCAGGGAACTAGCTACGACCTAGAGATTATTCAGTAAACCAAATAAACTGGATCATTGAATTTGTCTCTTATAAAATTTTAAATGATCAAATACAACTGTACATAGTTGCAATTAGTAATATATAAATTTATGCACGAACATTCATACACATTTAGAATATTCAATGTGGAAAATTTTGGTAGGAATACAGTGAAAAATTGCTAATGAAATTCATTACCATCTTCAAAGAAATTTCATGAGCAACAATTTAACCAAAGGAAAAGTATAAAATATGTTTATCACATTTCATAGAGAAAACGCATTTTTTTGATACACAGGAATTTATATGTACTGAAGAAAATAGAAAAAAAATAGTTAAAAGTAAAAAGCAGTGGAGAATGGGCATTATTCTTAGTAACATCTACCTAAGGCAGTCTTTGAAATGTTAATTCAGGTTAAATGGAAGAATATTACAGAATATAGCATTGTTTGTAATTTGGAGGTTTAAATATTCCATCTTATTTAACCTGAAATCAAATGTTTGGTATCCATAAATAAAAATTTTGTCATATGTTTCCCCAAGTAGAATATGTTTTATCTTAATTTCTCAACCTGCTGTCAAGACCAGATTAAACATACTTACTCTCCAATGCCATTACCATAAACCAATCTCCCACCTACAACTCAGTCTAAAAAGCACTCATCTAACGCTTCTTACTCTCCTATACTGCCCAACCTGCCTTCTCATGGGAATGTCTCCGTGACTCATGGCATTTCTTCCTTTTGCCTTATATGTCATCTCTGCATTTGAGAAGGAAACAGCAACCCCTCCAGTACTCTTGCCTTGACATTCCAGGGACAGAGGAGCCAGGCAGGGTACAGTCCATGGGATCACAAAGAGTTGGACACTAGCTATGCATACTGAAATCATCTTCCTTCCTAAGGAACTATCTAAAATGCCAGCTCATTGGCAAAATGTTTCCAAATTCTGACAGTAAGTCCCAATTTGTTTTTTCTGTGCTCTTTACTTATATTTGCCACATTTCTTTATTTTTTTTTTTTTATGGATAGTCCTATATATATGTTTCTGTCCATTTAGGATATAAATCTTTCAAAGTAGGATTTGTGCTTCTAAGGTTATATTCCTCAAAATAAAAACTCAAAACAATGTCTTTTTCTTCTGGGAACATTATCTATATTTATTAAATTGATTCAGTATTGGTGTAGGTCTCTGTGAGTATGCTTCCCATTGGAACATAACAACTGAAGAGTCAGTGCAGGAATATATGATTTCACACAATTTGATTTATGCTCCAAAATATCAAAAAAAAAAAAAATTTTGCAGACCCCAAATCAGTATCCTATTGTTTTAACAAGCTGTTATACTTTTATGACACTAAATTCTATAAATTTGTGTAGGTGCTTCATTAATATAACATTTGTGATCTACAAATTAAATTTCATATTTAATAAACATCAGTCTAAAGTGTTTCTGGACTCTGTCTTTTCTTGTTCATCTCCATGTTCACATTGGGTGAACTCTTTCAGTCAAATTTATTATATATCATCTATATCAATAAACATTTCAGCTTTGATTTGACTAGAATTAATTTATTTACTCTATGATATAGCCAAAATAATGTCAAATGGGCATTTTAAAATGTTGCCTAACACATCATTTTTAATCAGGATATTTCCAAGTCCTCCATAGGAACCAAGAGGTGTCTCATTTGTTGATGATAAAATGTTCTGAACAACTGAGTGGCTTCTGATATTTCCTTTCTCTCTTGGTCTGACTCTTTCACTGCTGCCACTGTGATGTACCTACTGATAAACTGTGAAGGTAACAATATAATTAACTACTCCCTAAATGATACATGAGTGTCTCACTGCTTCTATATCAATAGCAGCCCAATAAAGTTACCCAGGGCCCTGTGATCCTTCTATACCTTCCATAAAATGCACTCTCATTTGCCTCCTGCCAGTTACCTATGACACTAGTGTGTCATCGTACATCACTGCACTTACAAGAAATAAATTAACAGTTCACAATTGAATTTTATCCCAAGATGGTTGTTAGATTATCATTCCCAACATCACTAAACTATGTTTTTACACACAATCTACGTGGTACTTTTTTAAAATATTAAGACGATGTTTTTAGGGAAGTTAAACATTCATAGCAAAATTGACAGCAAAGTACAGAAATTTCTGACACCTCCTGCCCCACACATACATGGTCTCTCTTATTTATCACCAATCCCCACCAAGCTAGTACACTCCTTTAAGCTGATGAACATACAATGATACACCATGATCACCCCAAGTCCACAGTCGACATTAAGGTTCATTTTTTGCTGGGGCACATTCTATAGCCTTGGACAAATGCATAACAACAAGTACCATCATTATGTATTATAAAGAATACTTTTACTGGCCTAAAAATCTGTGTTCCTTCTTTTCATCCCCAACCTTCAAGTCCTGGCAACCACTGACCTTTATACTGTCCATAGTTCTGACTTCTGCAAAATGTCAAATAGTTGGAATGATACAGTGTACAGCCTGTTCAAGCCTGTTTTCATTTACTAATGTGCTCCTCTTTATCTTTTCATGGTTTGATAGGTCATTTCCTTTTTATGATGAATAATATCTCATTGTCTTTATGTGCCACAGTTTATTTATCCACTTACTAAATGAAGGACATCTTGATTATTTCCAAGTTTTGGCAGTTATGAACAAAGCTGCTAAAAACATTTGTCTTAAAGTTTTTGTGTGGACGTAGTCTTCAGTGAATGATACTTTAATAATAATTTTCTTTAATAATGTCATTAGCTTGTTTGATTTTGAGCATTATCATTAGCAATTTAAGCAGCTTTTATCTTGAGTAGGAATTCATCTATTTGAAAGCATGCTAAGGATTGAATCTTTCCGCCAAAGCTTATAGTGACTGAATTAAATTTTTGATCCCATTAATTGCATATTTCAATATAGTAATATAAAAGTGCATTTTTAATATGTGAAAGAGATCATTCTTGCTATCTAATCTAAGTCTTCCATATTAAATAGTTCCTCTTTGAAGTCTTATCCCATTAGGACTTAACCTCTCATTTTAGGCTTTAGTTTCTCAGGTAGCACAGTGATAAAGAACTGTCTGCTAATATAGGAGACACAGGAAACATGGTTTCAATTCTTAGATCAGGAAGATCCCCTGGAGGAGGAAAATGGCAACACACTCCAGCATTCCTACTTAAAAACATCACAGGAACAGAGGACTCTGATGGGCTACCAAGAGTCAGAAACAGCTGAGCACAACACAAGGATAAACATAGATTTTTTTTTTTAATCCATTATGTATTACTAGTCAAAATAACTGACTACCTAAAACTTTAGCGTCTGCCCGCAATGCGGGAGACACGGGTTCGATTCCTTGGTCGGGAAGATGCCCTGGAGAAGGAAATGGCAATCCACTCCAGCACTCTTGCCTGGAAAATCTCATGGACAGAGGAGGAGCCTGATAGGCTACCGTCCATGGGGTCGCAAAGAGTCAGACACGACTGAGTGACTTCACTTTCACTTTCACCTAAAGCTTTAGCTTACTTCCCTCACTAAAAGCCATTGCAATGACAGAAGAAACCTCCTAGAAAAAAGGAAGTGTATCTTCAGAGGGAAAAGATTATTGAATAATTTCTTAAAGATATAAAGCAATGGTGATTTCATTGGAAAAGAAACCCCATAGAGGTGATCAACTGACAACTCCCTAGGGAAAAGTTTCCAAATATAACACCAGAAAACTCCCCAGGATCAGAGCAAGTCTGGCTTGGGAATCAGAGCAGTCCCTGGGGCAACTGGCAAAGTAATTAATTAAAATACTCATGGAAATTCTGTACCAGGACACAGCTCTCAGGTGCAAACTGTGCTGTGCTATGCTCAGTGGTGTCCAGCTCTGTGTGACCCTCTATAGTCCATCAGGCTATTGGAATGGGTTGTCATTTCCTTCTCCATGGGATCTTCTTGACCCAGGCATCAAACCAGTGTCTCTTGAATCTCCTGCATTAGCAGGAGGATTATTTACCATTATGCCACTTGGGAAGCCCTGCTGCTGCTGCTAAGTCGCTTCAGTTGTGTCTGACTCTGTGTGACCCCATAGACGGCAGCCCACCAGGCTCCCCTGTCCCTGGGATTCTCCAGGTAAGGGTACTGGAGTGGGTTGCCATTTCCCTCTCCAATGCATGAAAGCGAAAAGTGAAAGTGAAGTCGTTCAGTCATGTCCTACTCTTAGCGACCCCATGGACTGCAGCCCATTAGGCTCCTCCATTCATGGGATTTTCCAGGCAAGAGTACTGGAGTGGGGTGCCATTGCCTTCTCCGTGGAAAGCCCTAGTGAGCTCTAAATTTGATGGAGGATGTGCCTTAGGGAACTACCAGAGTGGGCTTGGTGCCAGGAAGGCAGGGAGAGCAATGGTCAGCCTCCAGTTATAGAGTAGATACTGAGTCCTTACAAGTGGATCAGTTAAAGAAAACTAATAACATACACAAAATATTAAGATCCCAATAGAAAATATGGTAAATATTCATGGAATTAGGGATGGATGAGATTAAAACATTATAAGCCTAATACAAATTCCAGAAGTCATAAAAGAAGGACCTGTACATTTGTCCACATAATTAGTTTCACCTTCATTTTGACCAACCATATCATGAGGAAAGGTAAAAGACAAATTAAAGCATGGGAAGCATATTAACACTAAATGTAACAGACAAAAATTAAACTTCCTAAAATAGGCAAAATTGATGTAAATCAGTAACAGAAAGACAACCTAGTAGAAAAATGTCATATAAATACATATATATATCCTTCAGTGTTTTAGACTATTAGACTATATGTTTTTAAAATTACACATGATCAGCCAATGAAAGTAAAGATAATAATGCACTAATTGGCAAACATAAAAATAATATACAATGTTGGAAAAGTGGTGAGAAAAACAGCACTCTCATCTTATTTATTCTTGAACATAAATAAATTGATATAAACTTTTTAGAGCATAATTTGGCAGGTTTTACCAAAATTTAGCACTATTAAATTGAAGAAAGTAGGAGAAATCACTAGGCCATTCATGTATGATCCAAATCAAATCCCTTATGATTATACACTGAAAGTGACAAATAGATTAAAAGGATTGAACCTGATAGACAGAGTGCCTGAAGAACTATGGATAGAGGTTTGTAACACTGTACAGGAGGCAGTGACCAAAACCATCCCAAAGAAAAAGAAAAGCGAAAAGGCAAAATGGTTGTCTGAGAAGGCCTTACAAATAGCTGAAAAAAGAAGAAAAGCTAAAGGCAAAGGAGAAAGGGAAAAATAGACCCAACTAAACGCAGAGCTCCAAAGAATAGCAAGGAGAAAGAAAGCCTTAAGTAAACAATGAGAAGAAATGAAGGAGAACAATAGAATGGGAAAGACTAGAATCAAGAAAATTAGAGATACAAAGAGAATGTTTCAAGCAAAGATGGGCACAATAAAGGACAGAAACAGCAAAGACCTAATAGAAGCAGAAGATATTAAGAAGAGGTGTCAAGAATACACAGAAGAACTATACAAAAAAAAATAAATAAATAAAGATCTTAATGACTGGGAAAATTATGATGGTGTGGTCACTCACCTAGAGCCAGATATCCTGGAGTGTGAAGTCAAGTGGGCCTTGGGAAGTATTACTATGAACAAAGCTGGTGGAGGTGATGTAATTACCACCAAGCTACTTCAAATCCTAAAAGATGATATGTTATCCTGTTAAAGTGATGCACTCAGTATGCCAGCAAATTTGGAAAACTCAGCAATGGCCACAGGACTGGAAAAGGTTGGTTTTCATTCCAATCCCATGGAAGGGCAATGCCAAAGAATGCTCAAACTACCGCACAATTGTACTCATTTCACATATTAGTAAGGTAATGCTCAAGATTCTTCAAGCTAGGCTTCAACAACACATGAACTGAGAACTTACAGATTTTCAAGCTGGATTTAGAAAAGGCAGAGGAACCAGAGATCAAATTGCCATCATCCACTGGATCACAGAGAAAGCAAGGGAGTTCCAGAAAAACATATTCTTCTGCTTCATTGACTATGCTAAATTCTTTGATTGTGTGGATGAAAACAAACTGTGGAAAATTCTTAAGGAGATGGGAAAATCAGAACACCTTACCTACCTCCTGAGAAACCTGTTTGTAGGTCAAGAAGCAACAGTTAGAGCTAGACATAAAACAATGAAATGGTTCAAAATCCTGAAAGGAGTTTATGAAGGCTGTATATTGTCACCCTGCTTATTTAACTTGTATGCAGAGTACATCATGTGAAATGTTGGGCTGGATGAAACACAAGCTGGAATCAAGATTGGCAGGGAGATATCAACAACCTCAGATATTTAGATGATACCATGCTAACGGCAGAAAGTGAAGAGGAACTAAAGATCCTCTTGATGAAGGTGAATGAGAAGAATGAAATATCTGGCTTAAAACTCAACATTGAAAAAAATGAAGATCATGGCCTCTGGTCCCATCACTTCATGGCAAATACATGAGGAAAAGATGGAAACAGTGACAGACTTTATATCCTCAAGCTCCAAAACCACTGCAGATGGTGACTGCTGCTATAAAAGCAAAAGATGCTTGCTCCTTGGACAAAAAGCTATCACAAACCTAGAGAGTATATTAAAAAGCAGAGACATTACTTTGCCAACAAAGGTCTGTATAGTCAAAGCTATGGATTTTACAGTAGTCATGTACAGATGTGAAAGAGGGACAATAAAGAAGATCGAGGGTGAAAGAACTGCTGCTTTCAAACTGTGGTTCTGGAGAAGACTCTTGAGATTCCCTCAGGAAGAAGTCAAACCAGTCAATCTTAAAGAAAATGAACCCTGAATATTGGACAGTGAGGAAGTCAAACCAGTCAATCTTAAAGGAAGTGCACCCTGAATATTCATTGGAGGGACTGATGCTGAACCTGAAGCTCCAATCCTTTGGCCATCTAATGCAAAGAGTTGACTCATTGGAAAAGACCGTGATGCTTGGAAAGACTGAGCACAAGATGAGAAGGGGACAACAGAGGATGAGATGGGGGATGGTATCACTTGCTCAATGGATGGGAATTTGAGCAAACTCCAGGAGATAGTATAGGACAGGGAAGCCTGGCTCAGTTCATAGGGTTGCAAAAAGTCAGACACAACTTAGTGACTCAACAACAACATTAGTCAAAATATTTGTGCCCTCCAAAACTTCATATGTTAAATTTCACCATGCTTATGGTATTAGGAGGGTCTTTGGGAGGCAATTGGGCTTTCCTTCTGGCTCAAAAAAAAAGAATCTGTCTTCAAGCCAGGAGACCTGGGTTCAATCCCTGGGTTCAGAAAATCCCCTGGAGAAGGGAATGGCTACCCACTCCAGTATTCTTGCCTGGAGAACTCCATGGACAGGGAAACCTGGTGAGCTACAGTCCACAGGTTCACAAATGGGCAGATGCGACTAAATGATTGAAGACAGCACAGCACACAAAATTCTATGAATGAATGATTACAATAGCTTTACTTTTAATAGCTCCAAACTGAAAAAAACATCCAGATGTCCTTCAATGGGTGAATGATTAAACATAATGTTGTACCATGATCCACATGAAAGAAAATGTTGTACCATGGAATACGACTTAGCTATCAAAAGGAACAAACTATTGATAGACATGACAACCTGGATGAATCTCCAGATATTTATGTTTAAGAAAAATTCTAATCCTAAAAGATTATATACTCTATGATACCATATATATAACATTCTTGAAATAATATTATAGAGCAGAGGAATAGATTAGTAGTTGTCAGGGCTTGCTAGGGAAGGAAAGGAGATAGCTCTGATGGTAAAAGGGAACATGAGCAATCCTCATGATAGAACCATTCAGTCTCTTGACTGTGGTTCAGTTCAGTTCTGTTCAGTCGCTCAGTCGTGTCTGACTCTTGCAGCACGCCAGGCCTCCCTGTCCATCACCAGCTCCCGGAGTTCACTCAAACTCACGTCCATCGAGTCAGTGATGCCATCCAGCCATCTCATCCTCTGTCATCCCTTTCTCCTCCTGCCCTCAATCCCTCCCAGCATCAGAGTCTTTTCCAATGAGTCAACTCTTCGCATGAGGTGGCCAAAGTACTGGAGTTTCAGCTTTAGCATCATTTCTTCCAAAGAACACCCAGGACCGATCTCCTTTAGAATGGACTGGTTGGATCTCCTTGCAGTCCAGGGGACTCTCAAGAGTCTTCTCCAACACCACAGTTCAAAAGCATTAATTATTCGGTGCTCAGCTTCCTCACAGTCCAACTATCCCATCCATACATGACTACAGGAAATCATAGCCTTGACTAGATGGACATTTGTTGGCAAAGTAATGTCTCTGCTTTGGAATATGCTGTCTAGGTTGGTCATAACTTTCCTTCCAAGGAGTAAGTGGTAGACGCTACACAAAGCTACACACACAAAAATTTGCATAGAAATAGTACGTAGAGATGAACACACACCTACAAAGGCATGCATGCAAAATCAGTGAAATCTGAATCAGGTAAATGAATTGTATCAAAGTCAATTTCCCGATTAAAGTATTGTGCTATAGCTATACAAGTGGTACCTTTGGTAGAAACTGAGTGAAGGGTGCAGATTATTAGGTCAGTGTTGTGTCTGACCCCTGCATATTCATCTGCCTTATTGTCATTTAGTCACTAAGTCACGTCCAGGTCTCTCGTGACCCCGTGGACTTTAGCCCACTGGACTTCTCTGTCCATGGGATTTCCCAGGCAAGAATACTGGTGAGGGTTGCCATTCCCTTCTCCAGTGAATCTTCCCAACCCAGTGATCGAACCTGTATCTCTTGCATTGTAGGCAGAGACTCTTTACCACTGAGCCACCTGGGAAGCCCCTAATCTGCCATTATCTCAAAATAAAAAGTTTAAAAAAAAAAAAAACAACCTAGATCTATTTCACAGACTTATTTCATCAAATAAGGCCAAAGGAATGTGGTAGGTTTTTTTTTTTTTTTTTTTAAGTTCTTTAGGCAAATCTATGTGAATGTCATTAATAACTATAACTAGATGTTATTGCCCAGCTTAGACTGAACCTATCGCCATAGCATTTGCCTGAGTTTTGTCTGAATCTGCTGTTGTGTGAACTGTCTTAGACCGCATGGCTGTTCTTTTGGATTCCACCATTGCAGTGCAAAGGGCTTTCCAGATGGTGCTAGTGGTAAAGAACCCGCCTGCCAATGCAGGAGATATGAGAGACTGGGTTCAATCCCTGGGTCAGGAAGATCCCCTGGAGGAGGGCACGGCAACCCACTCTAGTATTCTTGCCCTGGAGAATCCCATGGAAAGAGGAGCCTGGCGGGCTACAGTGCATAGGGTCTCAAAGAGTTGGACACAACTGAGTGACTAAGCACACACACTGCAGTGCAAATCACCCATGTCTTCCTCCCTCCTCCTCTCCTGCTCCTCTAGACTGAGTCTGAACTGCAGTCCCAGCCTGCACTACTCAAGGCCAGATAATATCATGACATGCATTGCTATGTTTTTCTCAGTATTATTGTCAGTAACATAACAGTTTTAAACTTCTAATAAATTATGTAAACCATGCCAACAAACATGATTCTTCAAAGGATGAGTATAAAACATTTCAATTACAATTCCAGAGATATTAACTGTCTTCGACTGTCTTGTTTTCTCTGCTTTCATGTACTAGAGGTGACACTAGCTTGGCCTCATTTAAGGAAGCATTTTTATATAGTTTTCATGTGTTTTTCAATTTTTTGTTCTAAAAAACACATGAGCTATGTCTAAAACACATGTTACTATAAACACTGGTAAACACTATTGGCAAATAAAAATGATAAAAGACAGGTCAAGTCTTATTTGGGTAGTACAGTTGTACTGAATATCTACACACACACACACACACATAAACACACAGAGCTCATATTTTAGCTCACTTGTTTGAAACAAGTTGATTTTTCGATGACAACTAACAATGTTGAACAGTCCTATAGAGACTATTGTCATCAAATCAGGCTTGAGTCAGAAGTGAAAATGAATCTATGTTTTACTTCCTCCTAAATGTTTTTCTAGGCAACAGACACTCTGAAATAAAGACTCTGTCAGAAGGAGCTGGCAAAAAATCACAGATTATAATTCTAAACCCACACAGCTTCTTTGCCGCAGTTACTTTCAACCGTAATGTTTGTCTGGTTGGAGGCCTAAAAGGGATGTTAGAGAGGATCCCCAGAGTCGTTTTTTGATGGCATGGCACTGAAATTGCTTTTCTAACTGTGATGATCACTACTACTGCTTCTGAGTGCCAGTGTTTTTTTGTGAGAGAACCTTCTCCCAAACAGGCTTGTGGTGCACTCCCTGTGAGCCTGGCATAGCTGATACCTTCGGTAGTAATGGATGTCTTGGGTCACTGTTTTTTAATACATTGTGAATACCCTTTCCTCTGACTGCTTTGTAGGCTAAATGGCACTCCAGTAATTATGATTGCTGCAACCCAGAATTGGAATCAAATCACAGAACTAAAAGCCTGCCCTGACAACCACACAACAAGTGCTCTTTTTTCTCATGATCATACAATTTATTGTTCTGTATTTAAAGCTTTGTTTTATGCTTCTGTAGCTTAATGTGCAATGAGTGAATGAATCAATGGAGTTATTAAAAGAGTATGTAAAAGACTGAATGCTATAAGAATCAAAGAAACTGAAAAAAAAAAAAAATGGCCAATACTGAGTTTTGCTCGAAACATAATCATTCCTTTTTAAAAGGGAATATTTTTCTGGTGATAGTTTGGGGAAACCATGTAAATTCCTGGACTCCATCCCCAACAGTTCTGAATCAGCCTCAGGTAGTACGTAACAACTTTAACCTAGGCTTAAGCAAAGGGTTCTTAAATGTGATAGTGAATAAAGGATCCATAAAGGAGTAAATGTGATAAACAGGTAAATGTGATGAACTTGGTCTTTGAATGATACTTCTGAAAACAGAGTTTTAAGGTGTAAAAGCAGGCTGATAAAAAATAATCACAAAACATTCTATTTAATCCATGTTCACCAGATAGATGACCAGGTAGAAGTTCATGACAGAAACACTGCTCAGAATTAAGGAATATAAATTTTAAAATATGCATTCATTATGCCTCCTGGAGACTGAAGAAACTGGGTGGATTCAGGTACAGTGGCTGACAAGACAACCCTTTGGCTTACTATTTTGTGGTCATGGCATTTAAACGTATGCCCAAAGCCTAGGCTTTTTGCCTTACACCTCATTCCATTTCCCACCTCGGCCATGTGTGCGGGAGCTCTAAATTACAATTGTGCTGCTGCCTTAGTGTTCATACCTGACTTCTTTTTTGAATTTTTTACATTTAGACCAAGATTTTCCCAGTTTTGCTGGGCTCCCTAATTTTTGTCATTCTCTCTCCATTCTCTCTGGGGTCACTTGGTTATGATCCTGGGTATCACATTTCTTCCAGAGTAAAGAAATTATTCTCCCTTTTTTTTTTTTTCCCCCAGAGTAAAGGAACTGTTCTCCTTAGTCCAGTCTATATTCTGCTAAGTCTACCTGGAATGATGTGCTGTTGGTACTCTTTTTTTTCCTATTCTTTACTGGATCCCCAGACCACTTCCCCTTAGGACTAGGGTCTGTCTCTCTACCAGCTTAGTCCCAAAGCCCTGCTTCAAATGCTACTTATCTGGTTCTTTTATCACAGTCAAACTGAGATTCACAATGTCTTAAGATAATACACTTTGTCAAAGAAGGCCACTGAATTTGCTAGAACAACTGAGGATGGATTATCCTCCCTAATTCACTCATCTGGCCAAATCATGGTAGGTTGTCAATACCAAGAACTTAAAAGAGAAAAGGAATCTTTTTATCAGGCATGAGGGATAAAATAAATTGGAGGTAATGACAAGCATTTATCAGTTGTATTTTTCTAGTAATGGATCCAGAAAAGGCTATTAAAATAAAGACATTGTATCCTCTAAAGTAACAGGGTTAGAAAAAGCATTAGCGACTCATCTGGGTCCCTGTCTTTAAGGACATAGTAAAGATGAAAGTGTTCATTTTAGACTGCATTATAAAGTATAGGGCCTTCCCTGGTGGCTCAGAGGGTAAAGAGTCTGCCTGCAATGCAGGAGACCTGGGTTGGACAGATTCCCCGAAGGAGGGCACGGCTACCCACTCCAGTATTCTTGCCTGGAGAATCCCTATGGACAGAGGAGCCTGGCAGGCTACAGTCCATTGGGTCACAAAGGTCAGATATGGATGAGTGACTAAGTACAGTTCAGTTCAGTCGCTCAGTCGTGTCCGACTCTTTGCGACCCCATGAATCGCAGCACGCCAGGCCTCCCTGTCCATCACCATCTCTCGGAGTTCACTCAGACTCACATCCATCAAGTCCGTGATGCCATCCAGCCATCTCATCCTCGGTCGTCCCCTTCTTCTCCTGCCCCCAATCCCTCCCAGCATCAGAGTCTTTTCCAATGAGTCAACTCTTCGCATGAGGTGGCCAAAGTACTGCAGTTTCAGCTTTAGCATCATTCCTTCCAAAGAAATCCCAGGGTTGATCTCCTTCAGAATGGACTGGTTGGATCTCCTTGCAGTCCAAGGGACTCTCAAGAGTCTTCTCCAACACCACACTTCAAAAGCATCAATTCTTCGGCGATCAGCCTTCTTCACAGTCCAACTCTCACATCCATACATGACCACAGGAAAAACCAGGTAAGTACACAGCATGATAACTTATATATATCCCTGAGTGTAGCTCAAGGTCTTATAGCATCATGTCTTCTCTTGACAAGTAAAACAGGATCTGCTTTTCTCCGGCCCATCTATGCCAAGGCTATAACTTCTGAAGTTGTTTTTTCTTTAGACACATTCAGAGAAAGTAAGAAGTTCATTTCTATTGGATCATCTACTTTACCTTCCTTGCAAACATACCATTTTTCTAACACTAGGATTATATGGTAAAAAGTAGGGGTTGAAATTCATTTTATTTCTTGTGGATATTCCAGCACAATTTGTTAAAAAAAACCTTTTTTTCTTTCCCCATTGAAATGATTCATTCTCCTTTGTTGAAAATGAATGGACTGTACAAGCAAAACTATTTCTGAGTTCTGTTCCACTGGTCTGTCATTCCTTATGCAATTACTATGCTATATTGATTATTCTAACTTAGTAGGCGATTTCTGAATTCAGCTTATATAAGCCTTCCAAATATATTTTTTTTCTTTTCTAATTTTCAGGGTTATAGATTCTTTGTGTTTCCATAAAAATTTCAGAATTAATTCATCAAATTCAAAATGAGGGAACAAAGGAAGAAAGGAGGGAAGGAGGGAGAGAGAGATTGAGAGAGGGAAGAAGACAGAAAAAAAGGAGAAGAAAGGAAGGAAGACTACTAGACTAATAACTGAGAATGTGTTCAATTTATATATTATTTTAGTGAAAACTGACATCTTTATGTCAGTGCCCTCCAACAAATACATTTGTTTTGTATTGTTTAATTTCCATTGTTTAAGTGGTATTTAATTTCTCTAAGTAATGTTTTCAGTGTTGAGGATTTATATGACTTTCATCAAATTTATTTCTAAATATTTTATATTTATTGCCTCCTCAATATTTAGACTTATTTTAAAATTTCATATCAATTATTTGTCACTGTATAAAATGCAATTTTTTAAAATTAAGCTTCTACCCTGACAATTTGTTAAATTTATTCTAATAATTTTCAGAAGATTACTTAGGACATCCTGCATACAATCATCATACAATCATATAACATACAAATAGAAAACTTCCCTTCTTTTCAATCTTTATATTTTAATTTTCCATTTCTAGATTCACTTATGTGGCTAGACTTACCAGTAGAAAACTTATTGAGAGTTAAGAGTGATCATCTCATGAAACAGGGCACTCAAAGCTGGTGCTTTCAGACAACCCAGAGGGATAGGGTGGGGAACGACATGGGCTGTCTCTTATACACATCTAGATGTGTATAAGAGACAGAAAAAAAAAAAAAAAAAAAGAGTGAGCATCTTTGCCTTGTTCTAATTTTAGAAGGAAAATAATTAGCATTTCACAATTTGGTATTATGTTACCTATAGTAACAAATGCCCTTGAATAGATTGAAAAATCATTTTATTCCAAGTTTTTGCAAATTTTTGAATAAGTTTTAAAGGTTGTCAAATGCTTTTCCTATATCTGTTAAAATGGTCGTTGATTATTTTTCCTTAAAATCAAGCATTAAATTCATTGATTTTGAATATTAAATTATATGGGCTTCCCTTATAACTCAGTTAGTAAAGAATCTGCCTGCAGTGCAAGAGACCCTGGTTTGATTCCAGGATCCAGAAGATCTGCTGAAGAAGGGATAGGCTACCCACTCCAGTATTCTTGGGCTTCCCTTGTGGCTCAGCTGGTAAAGAATCCGCCTGCAATGCAGGAGACCTGAGTTTGATCCCTGGGTTGGGAAGATCCCCTGGAGAAGAAGGCTACCTATTCTAGTATTCTGGTCTGGAGAATTCCAAGGGCTGCATAGTCCATGGGGTCACAAAGATGGACACGACTGAGTACATGACTTTTTGTAAATTTTTGAGTAAGTATTAAAGGTTGTTAAATGTATTTACTATGTCTATTGAAATGGTTATTGATTATTTTTCCTTACAACCAAGCATTACATTGAATGATTTTGAATATTAAATTGATCTTGTATTTCTGAGATAATTTAAATATATTTTGTTATTGACTTTGTAATTGACTTTGGAATTTTGGGGGGAGTGGCTCTTAAGTTTATGCTGACTTCATAAAGCAAGTTGAAATGTATCCATTCCTTCCTTATTTTCTGATGTGTGCACTCAGTCATTGTGACTGTATGGACTGTAGCCCGCCAGGGTTCCCTATCCATGGGGTTCTCCAGGCAAGAATATTGGAGTGGGTTGCCAAGCCCTCCTCCAGGGAATCTTTCCAAATCAGGGACTGAACCCACATCTTTTAGGTCTCCTGCATTGGCAGGCAGATTCTTGACCACTAGCGCAACCTGGAAAGCCTATTTTCTGATTGACTACAGGAAATTATTATTTCTTTTAATATTTTATAGAATTTCACAGTAAATCATCTAGGTCTGGATCCTTCTTTCTGAAAAAGTTTTTGATAATGAGTATAATTTCCTTAATAAATATAGTTTCCTCAACTATCAAATATGGATAATAATGCTATACCCTTTGTGGGATTTTAATAAAAATTAGTAAATTTGTTACTTGTAAAATTCCTAGAGTGCATCAGGCACATAGGAAAGGATTAACATATGTCTGTTAAATAAAGTTTCTGTTTACATGTTAATGATTCCTATTAAAATGTTTTGTGCATATATATTTTATATATGCTTTTAAATAATACTTAAAATTTAGGTTCTAACATATATGCACTGGTCATAGCAAACACCCTCTTCCAACAACACAAGAGAAGACTCTACACATGGACTTCACCAGATGGTCAACACCGAAATCAGACTGATTATATTCTATGCAGCCAAAGATGGAGAAACTCTATACAGTCAACAAAAACAAGACCAGGAGCTGACTGTGGCTCAGATCATGAACTCCTTATTACCAAATTCAGACTCAAATTGAAGAAAGTAGGGAAAACCACTAGACCATTCAGGTATGACCTAAATCAAATCCCTTATGATTATACAGTGGAAGTGAGAAATAGATTTAAGGGCCTAGATCTGATAGANCTCAGATCATGAACTCCTTATTACCAAATTCAGACTCAAATTGAAGAAAGTAGGGAAAACCACTAGACCATTCAGGTATGACCTAAATCAAATCCCTTATATTATACAGTGGAAGTGAGAAATAGATTAAGGGCCTAGATCTGATAGACAGAGTGCCTGATGAACTATGGAATGAGGTTTGTGACATTGTACAGGAGACAGGGATCAAGACCATCCTTGTGGAAAAGAAATGCAAAAAAGCAAAATGGCTGTCTGAGGAGGCCTTACAAATAGCTGTGAAGAGAAGAGAGGTGAAAGGCAAAGGAGAAAAGGCAAGATATAAGCATCTGAATGCAGAGTTCCAGAGAATAGCAAGAACAGATAAGAAAGTCTTCTTCAGCGATCAATACAAAGAAATAGAGGAAAAGAACAGAATGGGAAAGACTAGAGATCTCTTCAAGAAAATTAGAGATACCAAGGGAACATTTCATGCAAAGATGGGCTTGATAAAGGACAGAAATGGCCTGGACCTAACAGAAGCAGAAGATATTAAGAAGAGGTGGCAAGAATACACAGAAGAACTGTACAGAAAAGATCTTCACGACCCAGATAATCACGATGGAGTGATCACTCATCTAGAGCCAGATATCCTGGAATGTGAAGTCAAGTGGGCCTTAGAAAGCATCACTATGAACAAAGCTAGTGGAGGTGATGGAATTCCAGTGGAGCTATTTGAAATCCTGGAAGATGATACTGTGAAAGTGCTGCACTCAATATGCCAGCAAATTTGGAAAACTTGGCAGTGGCCACAGGACTGGAAAAGGTCAGTTTTCATTTCAGTCCCAAAAAAAGGCAATGCCAAAGAATGCTCAAACTACCGCACAATTGCACTCATCTCGCATGCTAGTAAAGTAATGCTCACAATTCTCCAAGCCAGGCTTCAGTAATATATGAGCCTCAAACTTCCAGATGTTCAAGCTGGTTTTAGAAAAGGCAGAGGAAGCAGAGATCAAATTTCCAACATCCGCTCAGTCATCAAAAAAGCAAGAGAGTTCTAGAAAAACATCTATTTCTGCTTTATTGACTATGCCAAAGCCTTTGACTGTGTGGATCACAATCAACTGTGGAAAATTCTGAAAGAGATGGGAATACCAGACCACCTAACCTGCCTCTTGAGAAATCTGTATGCAGGCCAGGAAGCAACAGTTAGGACAGGACATGGAACAACAGACTGGTTCCAAATAGGAAAAGGGGGACATCAAGACTGTATATTGTCACTCTGCTTATTTAACTTCTATGCAGAGTACATCATGAGAAACGCTGGACTGGAAGAAACACAAGCTGGAATCAAGATTGCCAGGAGAAATATCAATATCCTCATATATGGAGATGACACCACCCTTATGGCAGAAAGTGAAGAGGAACTAGAAAGGCTCTTGATGAAAGTGAAAGTGTGAGTGAAAAATTTGGCTTAAAGCTCAACATTCAGAAAACAAAGATTATGGCACCTGGTCACATCACTCCATGGGAAATAGATGGGGAAACAGTGGAAACAGTGTCAGACTTTATTTTTGGGGACTCCAAAATCACTGCAGATGGTGACTGCAGCTATGAAATTAAAAGGTGTTTACTCCTTGGAAGAAAAGTTATGATCAAACTAAATAGCTTATTCAAAAGCAGAGACATTACTTTGCTGATTAAGGTCCGTCTAGTCAAGGCTATCGTTTTTCCTGTGGTCATGTATGGATGTAAGAGTTGGACTGTGAAGAAGGCTGAGAGCCAAAGAATTGATGCTTTTGAACTGTGGTGTTGGAGAAGACTCTTGAGAGTCCCTTGGACTGCAAGGAGATCCAACCAGTCCATTCTGAAGTAGATCAGCCCTGGGATTTCTTTGGAAGAAATGATGCTAAAGCTGAAACTCCAGTACTTTGGCTACCTCATGCGAAGAGTTGACTCATTGGAAAAGACTTTGATGCTGGGAGGGACTGGAGGCAGGAGGAGAAGGGGACGACCGAGGATGAGATGGCTGGATGGCATCAAAGTCCATTCTGAAGTAGATCAGCCCTGGGATTTCTTTGGAAGAAATGATGCTAAAGCTGAAACTCCAGTACTTTGGCTACCTCATGCGAAGAGTTGACTCATTGGAAAAGACTTTGATGCTGGGAGGGACTGGAGGCAGGAGGAGAAGGGGACGACCGAGGATGAGATGGCTGGATGGCATCATGGACTTGATGGATGTGAGTCTGAGTGAACTCTGAGAGTTGGTGATGGACAAGGAGGCCCGGCATGCTGCAATTCATGGGGTCACAAAGAGTCGGACACGGCTGAGCAACTGAACTGAACTGATTCATACTTCTAGTTTTATGGATTCCTACAAATGCATGATATCACGTATCCACCATTATCATACTATAGTCCTGGCAAAATAGTTTTGCGTCACTAAGACTTCCCTGTATTCCACAGTCTTCTCCCCATCCTTTGGCAATCACTGATTTCTTCTTCTTCTTTTTTTTTGTACTGTCTCTACAGCTTGCCTTTTCCAAAATGTTATGTAGTTGAAACCATTATGTCTAGTCTCTTGAGGTCAGGTTATTTCAAATAGCAATAAGAATAGCCTTAACATTCTTCTATGTCTTCTTGTGGTTTGATAGTTTGTTTACTTCTGTTGCCCAGTACTTGCCATTTAAGGATGTTCAGGTTCAGTTCAGTCACTCAGTCGTGTCCTACTCTTTGCGACCCCATGATTCTCAGCATGCCAGGCCTCCCTGTCCATCAACAACTCCCAGAGTTCACTCAGACTCACGTCCATTGAGTCAGTGATGCCATCAAGATCCAGCCAGTCCATTCTGAAGGAGATCAGCCCTGGGATTTCTTTGGAAGAAATGATGCTAAAGCTGAAACTCCAGTACTTTGGCCACCTCATGCGAAGAGTTGACTCATTGGAAAAGACTCTGATGCTGGGAGGGATTGGGGGCAGGAGGGGAAGGGGACGACAGAGGATGAGATGGCTGGATGGCATCACGGACTCGATGGATGTGAGTCTGAGTGAACTCCGAGAGATGGTGATGAACAGGGAGGCCTGGCGTGCTGCGATTCATGGGGTCGCAAAGAGTCGGACACGACTGAGTGACTGAACTGAACTGAACTGAACATATATGAATTGATTTACTCTTAAAATTCATTTTCTCATACCATTAATTCTTTGTAATTATATAATGAATAAGTTATACATATATCCCTATAACATACTGAAATATTTCTATTACTTAGAGAATTATATCCTATCCAATGCTCATTTTTTAAAATAAAGTATTAATATGAAATTTCTGAGTTCGATGCCTTGAACATATTTTCATTCTTTGTATTAGTTATCAAATGTTTTCCAAAAGATTGTCCCTTACCAAAAGTTTTTAACTGCACATTCATTCTGACACTGGATTCTATTATAATTCCCCCTGTTGCCTAACTCATTTGCAAACTTGAACAATTTTTGCTTTAATTTTAACATTTCTAAAAGTGAGTTATGTTGAACATTTTTTCATTTATTACTTCTGTTGAAAATTATTTTATCATTTAATTAGCCCATTTTTATATTTACTAGTGAATTTTATTCATGTCTTTTGTCTATTTTCTACCACATTGTTAGAGTTTTTATATGTTCATTTTTTAAATCTTAATTTATCATTTACCTTTGGCTTTGTTACCTTTCTGACACACCAAATGTGTCCTTTCCCAAGTTTATAAGCCAAAGCATTTAGTAATTAGTGATTTCCTTCTTTTCTATTTATACAATTGCTGAAAATGGTTTTAAAATCCAATATTCAGTTTTCTAGTTTTTACTACATACTAATTTTTTATCTTATAATTTTTCAGTACCCTTATATTTATTTTTATTTATGATTTCAAAAGGAGCTTCCCAGGTGGCTCAGTGGTAAAGAATCCACCTGCCAATGCAGTAGACATAGGTTTGATTCCTGGGTTGGGAAGATCCCCTGGAGGAGGAAATGGCAATCCACTCCAGTATACTTGCCTGGAAAATTCCATGGACAGAGGATCCTGATGGGCTATAGTTCATGGGGGTCACAAAGAGTTGGATAAGACTGAGTGACTGAGAACACAAACACACACATAATTAAAAGAAAAAAACATGAAACATTTTATCATCTTCACTTAGCAGTGATTCCCAAAAGGATTACTTGACTTAGCCAGAAAGCATAGTTAATAAGTAGAGTTGGGATTGTACCATCTAATTCTCCTGTTCCAGTGTCCATGCCTACACTGAGGACAAGCATGCTGCCAAATCACCCATATATATATATATATATATATATATTAGTTTGCTTTCTCAATGTAAAGTTTTAAGTGAACATATAAAGACATGTACATGCTCTAAAATATATTTACTTTACATGTATTTATTCATAGACTGTTCAACTGTGAAACAGACTACCATAGGGTCCACTCAGAAGGGCATTGTGGGGGGAGGTTATAAGGTGAGATGCCTTCAGGACCAGTTAGAAAATGTTATTCATACATGTGAAGTGCAGTGCTATAAAACTGGTTAAACTTATGGTAAAATATAGAGAACCTATTTTTCTCCTAAGTGTGTAAAAATTATTTTTTTGAACACTTGGTGTTCATACCAAGAAAGTCTGCACAGCTGGACTCCAGGGTACCTTTAGACCCTTACCTTAATGTGTCTACCAGTCTTAAACTATTATGTCACAATCTTTGCCCAATCCCAAGCAGTTCCCTACTTTCAAAGACTCAAACCTCTTGAGCACAAATCACTACTCCTATAGATGATCTCTGTCTCATCCCTCTGGAGAGATTACTGGGACTTTCATTATGGCATTCTCCCTCATGGGAGTGAATTCTAATCAGCTAGGCTTTGATTTATGAACAGACTGTCCAGGATGTTTGAGGATTTTAATTCTTTCAAGAAAATGATATTAAGATAGAAGGTATGAATTTTGGTACATTGTGAGGAAAAACTCTTTTACGCAATTCCAAGTTTATTTTTTCCCCCTCTAGCCCAATCCATGCTTGGTTTATATATGCTGCTGCTGCTGCTAAGTCGCCTCAGTCGTGTCCGACTCTGCGCGACCCCATAGACGGCAGCCCCCAAGGCTCCGCCATCCCTGGGATTCTCCAGGCAAGAACACTGGAGTGGGTTGCCATTTCTTTCTCCAGGTTTATATATAACTGAGAGTAATAAGCAAGTAACAATACTGTGAAAATGCACACTGACAATCTGAAGAGAGAATAGGAAGACCTTTTTATACATGGTATCCTAAAATCTCTGTGGGGCTTGGAGTTTTCTCATCAGGCAGATTATTTGCTGAGTTTTCTCATCAGGTAGATTATTTGTGCCCTTGAATAATTCCATAAAATGTTTAACCTCATTATTATTTACAGACATTTACACTAAAAGCTATACTATTTTGTACTTGGTTAGTTTGTAAAGATAATGCATGAAAATAAAGGGGGGGGAGAACAAGATGGTGGAGGAGTAGGTGGACATGAAGTATATATCTCTCCATGGATACATCAGGAATACACCTTCAGACACAAATGTGCATGCAGAACACCAGCTGAGAGTGGACAGGAGTACCTGACCAGCGGTGTGGGGGAATAGAACCATGCAAAACTCAGCAGGATGAAGGAACTAGGGGAAAAGACAGGAGTGTTAGTAGGACTGGACCTGCCCTCAGTGGGTAGAGGAACTGAGGCAGGGGTCCAATCCCAACACTGGGGCAATTGTCTGAGTCAGAGGAGAAACATTTAAGACTGAGGGTGAAACAGCTGATCTGGGGCAGCCTAAATGGAACGAGAATCAGACAGTCCTTGCCGCAGCCATGCATACCCTGAACAGGGACTCGGGACCCTGGAAGGTGCAGCAGCTGGGAGCTGGAGTTTAGAGACTGTGGGGCACCAGGGCGAGGACTGCTGTTGACTTCAGAGAGACAGATCGAGGGGTGTGAGGGAGAAGATTGTAGTGGGAAATGCCTGTGGAGGAGAGCCTGGCAGCCATGGAAGCAAGGCGATAGTGCCGAGTCACGCATAGGGGCGGAGCCATCCCCATAGCCTCTCTCCCCCCACACGCCAGCACTGGCAGCTGAACAAGAGAGTGGTTGTCCCATCAAATGCCTGACGCACTAAACTACAGAGTAGGGCCCACCCAGGGTGCCCCTTCAAGTGCCTGATGCACTGATGTACAGAGTAGAACCCCAGCCAGGGGGGCCCCCTCTATCCCCGGGCAAGGGACCCTCTAAGTGCCTGAAGGGGCAAAGCTATGGAGAAAGACAGGCCAAAGAGGCCTTCTGATTGCCAGCTACAAGAGGCTCAAAGAAAGACTCTGAAAGGACCACAACTCTTGCAGCAGACGTAGTCTGTGTCCCTGCACACTTGGTGTCATCAGGCACCCTGCAAACCAAGCAGCGGTGGCACCTTCATACTCAACTCTCACTAGGACAGAGCTGCCACAGGCAAAATTCTTGTGTCTATGCACTCAGGGTCGCTTTGGTCATGTCCAACTCTTTGCAACCCTGTAGACTGTGGCCTGCCAGGCTTCTCTGTCAGGGAGGTTCTCCAGGCAAGAACACTGGAGCATATTGGCCAATACTGGTTGCCATACCCTTCTAGAGCACTATATTCCTGCTGCCCTATTTGCCAACTCCCCTGAGTACCTGGTGCTGCCAGAGCCCCTGCGACCCAAGCAGCTGCACCAGCTCCACACCTGGCCCTCACAGGGGCAAACCCAAGTCCTCCAGGGCGGCCTCAGAAGCAAACCCCACTGGATGAATCACATGCAGAAGTGGAAATAAATCCACAATTGAAACCCAGGAGCAGTGTGGCTAAGGAAGAAGACCCAAAACCTTCCCACCAGCTGTACAAGCTGCAGATTAAATCCACACGATCAATTAGGCAGACTCTGTGTCTATGGAATATATAAAAGGACACTGAGAGCTCTCACAAAAGAAAACTCACTAGTTCTAATAGCTGTGGACATTGGAGGCAAGAACCGACAAGAGCAGGACCAGATTAGAATCTGAGATGTCCCCACAGCATGTCCAGAGATCAGCACAGTTTTGGAGGTCATCCTAGGGAGGTGAGATGGACTGTGACTCCCAGTGAAGGAAAGGACTCTGGCAGCAGTGACTCAGGGAAAGCATTTATTATTCTTCTGTTTTCACTTGCTCTGTAGATTCTTTTGGATATTTTTTCTTTTTTTCTTTTTTTTTTTTTTCCTTTTTTATCCCCCTCTGTTGTAGTTGTCGATTTTATTGGCACTATGAAATCTAATTAAGTTTTTGAGCTTTTTTCTTTTTCCTCAGTCGCATTTTTTAGTGTCATTATAAACCTCTGCCTCTACATTGGATTTTTGCAGTTCTGTGGAGTTTTCCTTTTTTCTCTCTCTCTCTTTTAATTTTAATTTTAAAACCTATTGTTTTTCTACAATTATTCTCTTGTTTGCTTTTCCTACTGTTCTTTTCCCCTTGCAGTTAATCTTTAATGTATATAAATCTTCATCTACCTCTATTTACCTTTGCATATCTATTCTTTCTTTCTTTCCTTTCCTATCAGCATACTTGTAAGTTTTGTTTTCATTGCTTTACTCCCCACTTGGCACCTTGCTTTAGTTTTGTTTTCCAGTTTGTGCTTTAGTTGGCTTTGTTCTTAACTGGTAAATATAATTTTTGATTTCCTTTGTTCACCAGGTCCATCTACTGTACTGTATTTTTGGTGGACTGTTTTGACTTTGCTCATGTGTGTGTGTGTGTGTGTATATTCCATTATATTAATAATCATTTGCCTGATTTTTTAACTGCCATTTGACTGGGGTTCATCTTCAGTTTCTCATTTTGGGGTATTTGTTTTAATCTCACTTAATGCCATAACAAACCACTTGTGGAATCTTTGTTCCTGACCAGGGATCAAGCCCTGAGCCTTTTGAGTGGGAGCACTGACTCCAAGACCCTAGACTACCAGAGAATTAACCCCAGGGAGTATAAAAAGTGAGAATTCACACAAAGGAAATCACATGAATACAAGACCCAGCATCACCCAACCACCAGTAGCACCCTGTGCAGGATACCTCATCTAAAAAACAAACAAAACAAAAATACAAATCAATCATAAGCAGACAGGATGACCACCTCACTCAGCCTTGCCCATCAGAGGAATAACAAACTAATTAACAAAAAAGCTCAGCACAAATCTCACACTATAGAAAGCTTACACAAACTACTGGACCAACCTTAGGAGGGCAGAAACCAAAAGGAAGAAAGAAATTAGCCTTGAAGCCTGGGAAAAGGAGACCTCAAACACAATAAGTTAAAAAACAAATAATGAAAAGGCAGAGAAATACTACACAAATAAAGGAACAAACTAGAAACACAGAAGTCCAAACAAATGAAGATGAAATAGGCAAACTATCTGAAAAAGAATTCAGAATAATGATAGTAAAGATGATCAAAAACCTTGAAAAGAAAATGGATATAATGCAAGAATCAATTAACAAAGACCTAGAAGAATTAAAGAATAAACATACAGAGAAAAACAACACAATTACTGAAATTGAAAATACTCTAGAAGAGATCAATAGCAGAATATCTGAAGCAGAAGAACGAAACAGTGAGCTGAAGATAAAATGGTAGAAATAACTTCTGAAGAGCAGAATAAAGAAAAAAGAATGAAAAGAAATGAGGATAGTCTCAGAGATCTCTGGGACAATATCAAACACACCAACATTCGAATTATAGGGGTCCCAGAAGAAGAAGAGAAAAAGAAAGGGTAAGAGAAAACTTTTGGAGAGTATAGTTGAAAATTTCTCCAACATGGAAAAGGAAATACTTGATCAAGTCCAAGAGGCACAAAGAGTCCCATACAGGGTAAATTCAAGGAGAAACACTCCAAGACACATACTGATCAAACTAACAAAGACTAAACTTCCTTGTTGTAAGGGAGAAGCAACAAGTAACATACAATGGAAACCCCATATGCTTAACAGCTGATCTTTCAACAGAAACTCTGAAGGCCAGAAAGGAATGGCAGAATATATTTAAAGTATTGAAAGGGAAAAATCTACAACCGAGATTACCATACCCAGCAAGGATCTCATTTGAAATTGATGGAGAAATAAAAAGCTTTTCAGACAAACAAAAGTTAAGAGAATTCAATACCACCAAACCAGCTCCACAGCAAATATTAGAAGGACTTATATAGTCAAGAAATGCAAGAGAAGAAAAAAGATCTATGAAATCAACCCCAAACAATTAAGAAAATGGCAACTGGAATGTATATATCAATAATTACTTTAAATGTAAATGGATTAAATACTCCAACCAAAAGACACAAACTGGTTGAATGCATACAAAAACAAGATCCATATATATGCTGTCTGCAAGAAACCCACATCAGACCTCAAGATACATAGACTGAAAGTGAGAGAATGGAAATAAATATTCCATGCAAATGGGAAGCAAAAGAAAGCCAGAGTATCAATCCTCATATCAGACAAAATAGACCCTAAAATAAAGATTAGAAGAGATAAGGGAGGACACTACATAATGATCAAGAGATCAATCCAAGAGGAAGGTATAACAATTGTAAATATCTATGCACCCAACTTAGGAGCACCTCAATGCATAAGACAAACACTAACAGACAGAAGAGGAGAAGTTGACTGTAACACAATAATAGTAGGAGGCTTTAACAAAACACTCACACCAATGGACAGATCATCAAAACAGAAAATTAATAAGGAAACACAAGCATTAAATGATACATTAGATAAGAAGGATATCATTGACATCTTCAGGACATTCCATCCAAATGCAGAAGAATACAGCTTCTTCTCAAGGGCACATGGAACATTCTCCAGGATAGACCACATCTTGGGTCACAAATCAAACCTTGGGAAATTTAAGAAAATTGAAATCATATCAAGCATCTTCTCTGACCACAATGCTATGAGACTATATATCAACCACAAGAAAAAAACTGTAAGAAACACAAACATGGAGATTAAACAGCAAGTTTCTTAATAACCGACAGGCTACTGAAGAAATCAAAAGGGAAATCAAAAATTTCTAGAAACAAATGACAATGAAAACATGACAACTCAAAACCTATAGGATGCAGCAAAAGCAGTTCTCAAGAGGGAAGTTTATAGCAATACAATCCTACCTCAAGAAACAAGAAAAATATTGAATAGACAGCCTAACTTTACACCTAAAACAACTGGAAAAAGAACAAAATATCCCAAAATTAGTAGAAGGAAAGAAATAATATAGAGCTGAGCAGAAATAAAAAAGAAATGAAAGAAACAATAGTAAAGATTAATAAAGCTAAAATCTGAGAAAATAAAATTGACAAATCTTTAGACAGATTCATCAGAAAAAAAAGAAAATAATCAACAAAATTAGAAATGAAAAAGGAGAGGTTACAATAGGCAATTAAGAAATGCAAAGGATTATAAGAGATTATTGTGAACAACTATATGGCAATCAAATGGATAGCACGGAAGAAACGGACAGATTCTTAGAAAAGTTCAATCTTCCCAGAATGAACCAGGAAGAAATAGAAATCATGAATAACTCAATTACAAGCACTGAAATTGAAGCTGTGATCAAATTTCCCAAAAAATAAAAGTGCAGGTCAGAGGCTTCACAGGAGAATTCTATCAAACATTTAGAGAAGAGCGAATGCCTATCCTTCTAAAACTCTTTGAAAAAAGTGCAAAGGAACACTTTCAAACTCATTCTATGAGGCCACCATCACCCTGATACCAGAAGCAAAGACAACACAAAAAAAGAAAACTATAGGCCAATATCACTGATGATCATAGATGCAAAAATCCTCAACAAAATTTTAACAAATAGAATTCAGAAACACATCAAAAAGCTCATACACCAGAATCAAGTTGGTTTATTACAGGGATGCAAGGATATATATTCTTCAACAGAGGCAAATCAACCAATGTGATACACCATATTAACAAACTGAAAAAATCATACGATAATTTCAATAGATGCAGAAAAAGCCTTTGACAAAATTCAGCACCCACTTATGATTAAAACTCTTCAAAAACTGAGCATAAAAGGAACCTACCTCAGCAAAGTAAAGGCCATATATGATAAGCCTAAGCAAACATTACTGTCAACGGTAAAAAAAAAAAAAAAAAAGAAAGCATTCCCCCTAAGATCAGGAACAAGACAAGGGTGTCTACTTTCACCACTGTTATTCAACACAGTTCTGGAAGTCCTAGCTACAGCAATCAGAGAAGAAAAAGAAGTAAAAAGCATCCAGATCAGAAAAGAAGAAGTAAAACTCTCACTACAGATGACATGATACTGTACATAGAAAGCCCTAAAGATAGTATCAGAAAACTGCTAGAGCTAATCAGTGAATTGAGCAAAGTTTCAGGATATAAAATCAATACACAGAAATAACTTGTATTTCTATATACTAACAATGAAAAATCAGAAACAGAAATTAAGGAATCATTCCATTCACCACTGAAACAAGAATAATTAAATATCCAGGAATAAAGTTACCTAAGGAGACAAAATAATTGTACACAGAAAATTATAAGACACTAATGGAAGAAATCAAAGATGACATAAACTGAACAAGAGATATTCCATGTTCCTGGGTAAGAAGAATCAATATTGTGAAAATGAATATACTACCAAACGCAATCTACAGATTCAATATGTGATCCCTATCAAATTATCAATGACATTTTTCACAGAATTAGAACAAAAAATTTCACAATTCATATGGAAACACAAAAGACCCTGAATAGCCAAAGCAGTCTTGAGAAGGAAGAATGAAGCTGGAGGAATCAGCCTTCCTGACCTTGGATTATATTACAAAGCTACAGTCATCAAGAGAGTATGGTACTGGCACATAAAACATAAATATAGACCAATGGAACAAGATAGAAAGCCCAGAAATAAACCCATGCACCTATGGGTACCTTATTTTTGTCAAAGGAGTCAAGAGTATATAATGGGGCAAAGACAGCCTTTTCAATAAATAGTGCTGGGAAAACCAGAGAGCTACATGTAAAATAATGAAATTAGAAAACTTCCTAACACCATACACAAAGATAAATTCAAAATGCACTAAAGACCTAACTGGAAGACCAGAAACTATAAAACTGTTAGAGGAAAACATAGGCAGAACACTCGAGACATAAATCAAAGCAAGATCTTCAATGACCCACCTCCTAGAGTAACAGTATTAAAAACAAAAGTAAACAAGTGGGACCTAATTAAACTTAAAAGCTTTTCAACAGCAAAGGAAACTATAAGCAAGGTGAAAAGACAACCCTCAGAATGGGAGAAAATAATAGCAAATGAAACAACTGACAAAGATTAATTTCCAAAATATACAAGGAGTTCATACAATTCAATACAAGAAAAACAAACAACCCAATCAAAAAGTGGGAAAAAGATCTAAACAGACATTTCTCCAAAGAAGATATATAGATGGCTAACTGGATCATCGAAAAAGCAAGAGTGTTCCAGAAAAACATCTATTTCTGCTTTATTGACTATGCCAAAGCCTTTGACTGTGTGGATCACAATAAACTGTGGAAAATTCTTCAAAAGATGGGAATACCAGACCACCTGACCTGCCTCTTGAGAAACGTGTATGCAGGTCAAGAAGCAAGAATTAGAATTAGACATGGAACAACAGACTGGTTCCAAATAGGAAAAGGAGTACGGCAAGGCTGTATATTGTCACCCTGCTTATTTAACTTCTATGCAGAGTACATCATGAGAAAAGCTGGGCTGGAAGAAGCACAAGCTGGAATCAAGATTGCCGGGAGAAATATCAATAACCTCAGATATGCAGATGACACCACCCTTATGGCAGAAAGTGAAGAGGAACTAAAAAGCCTGTTGATGAAAGTGAAAGAGGAGAGTGAAAAAGTTGGCTTAAAGCTCAACATTCAGAAAACGAAGATCATGGCATCAACTCCCGGAGTTTACCCAATCTCATGTCCATTGAGTTGGTGATGCCATCCAACCATCTCATCCTCTGTCCTTCCCTTCTCCTCCCACCTTCAGTCAATCCCAGCATCAGGGTCTTTTCCAATAAGTCATCTCTTTGCATCAGATGGCCAAAGTACTGGAGTTTTAGCTTCAACATCAGTCCTTCCAATGAACGCCCAGGACTGATCTCCTTTAGGATGGACTGGTTGGATCTCCTTGCAGTCCAAGGGACTCTCAAGAGTCTTCTCCAACACCACAGTGCAAAAGCAGCAATTCTTCGGCACTCAGCTTTCTTTATAGTCCAACTCTCACATCCATACATGACTTCTGGAAAAACCATAGCCTTGACTAGATGGACCTTTGTTGGCAAAGTAATGTCTGCTTTTTAATATGCTGTCTAAGTTGGTCATGACTTTCCTTCCAAGGAGTAAACATCTTAATTTCATGGCTATGATCACCATCTGCAGTGATTTTGGAGCCCCAAAAAATGTACAACTATATAGCGACCCAAATTTTATTCTTCATTCTTCAAGTGTCTATTTAAGACCTGCTTCTCTTTACCAGGATTTGGGTAGACAGCCTAAGACATAAAAATAATGACTCTCTCCTTTTTAAAATAATAATGAAAGCACATTTGTAGAGCCTTTCTCTTTTCTTTTTTTGGCTGAATGGCACGAGGTGGGAGGATCTTAGTTTCCAACCAGAAATTGAACCCATGCCCTCTGCAGTGAAGGAGCAGATTATTAACCACTGGACTGCTAGGGAACTCAGCCAAGAGCCTTTTTTAATTATAAAGAAGATATTCATCTTTACAAATGCATCTTTATAAATCCAAATCTCTGCAAAAGGGATCCTAGATTTGATTGGCTCACTGAGTGCAATTAAATCATGAAGAAACATTTCAACTAGCAACATTCTCCAGGAAACTCACCGGCAGAGCAAACCTACCTCCACCATGCTGATTACAAATAGAAATATTCCTCTACACCCTTTTCTTCAGGTGCTGGCATAAGTTCACTTTTGTTAAATATCTAGGCCCACACATATGTTTAACATGTTGTTCTTCATGTTTAAAAAAAAGCATTGACAGATGAAGTTTAAAAAGCTGTTAAATATCTCTTCCAGAGAGAGTAGATAGTATTCCTCATAAGGTCTTCAAAGTTTTGATTTCCCACTAAAGATACACATACATGTAAAATTTGTTAACTGAGAGTCAACTAAACTTTGCCAGAAAAACGTGTTATGAAAATGAAAGAACTCTATGACAACCTAGAGGGGTAGAATGTGGGGTTGGGAGGGACATATGCTGCTGCTAAGGCACTTCAGTTGTGTCTGACTCTGTGCGACCCCAGAGATGGCAGCCCACCAGGCTCCCCCATCCCTGGGATTCTCCAGGCAAGAACACTGGAGTGGGTTGCCATTTCCTTCTCCAATGCATGAAAGTGAAAAATGAAAGTGAAGACACCCAGTCATGTCTGACTCTTAGAGACCCCATGGACTACAGCCTACCAGGCTCCCCCATCCATGGGATTTTCCAGGCAAGAGTACTGGAGTGGGGTGCCATTGCCTTCTCTGGGAGGGATATATATATAGTTACAAATGATGCACATTACTATATGGCAGAAACCAACACAAAACATTGTAAAGCAATTATCCTCAATTAAATAATAAATTTAATAAAAAATGAAAGAGAAAATATACATCATGCCATGCTTCTGATGAGGGAGAAGACAGGCTTTGCTATGTGTATATAACCACATTCCCAAGTACAAATCTCTGAAACAAGAAGCCATGAAAAGTGTTGGATAAGCAACACTCTGTACACCAAAGAAAATTTGTGAAAATTACACAAAGGAGTTAAATATAAGTGATGAGAATTCTGTCTCTTTTGTAAACAAAGACTGCTACCCAGATGTTCAGGCTAAATAAGACATAACCATGAAGATGTCCAAAGATTTCTTTTTTGGCCTTATCAAATAGACTGATTAATCACTGGAATGAAACTGGTCACTGATTAAATGACAGATTTATCTCCATTGGTTAAGGTGGTGTCCGCATGGACATTAATGTTAGGGATATATTTGTTAGAACACTGGTGATTTAATGTATTAGCCATGTGACTTCAGGCACTAAACTTTAAATTTCTGAATGCCATTTTGTCCTTCCATACAATGGGAATAATAATACATTGACCTACGTTAGTCTGAAGATGAGGTGTGACTGCTGCTTATCCCATGTACTATTTCTTAGATCCCCTCACATAGGCTTAGGCTGAACACATGTGATTCAGAAGGGTAGGGTATAGTGTATTTTGAGATCTTAAGAGCTGATAAAATTTTAAAAATCCATTTGCTATCTGGAAATCAATTTACATTTTAAATACCTTTCTATTTGAATTACATTGTAACATCCTTCTTTTTCAATTACCTAGCCAGTAAAATTAAATGCAAAAAAAATTTTTTACTGCAACTGTAATTGTAACAGGTGGCCTGGATTTTACCTCCTACATAGTTCTAAATTTAATCAATATGTCTCCAACACCAGCACTAAAATCATATATTTTCCTTCTGTAAGCCTTGTAAGATTTCTAAACTGCAACGAACTATTCTGGCTATTCATAGGAAAATGAAATCTAAATGTATTCCTTTTATTGAATTTCCCTGGAAACTACTAAATATAAAGGCACTGATTTTCTCATATTTATCTTTATATCAAACTGGACCCATTTACAACTTTGCAAATATGTCATTGTGGAAAACTGCTGAAATGATAGGATAGACATTTGGAATCTATTTTTCCTTTTCCCTAAGAAGCAGAAGTATTAGCTAGTGATTAGTAGTTTCCATGACTAAATCCTTTCTTAACGTCAGTTATAAATTTAGTAAGCTAAATGGCACCCCACTCCAGTACTCTCGCCTGGAAAATCCATGGACAGAGGAGCATAGTAGGATACAGTCCATGAGGTCGCAAAGAGTCGGACATGACTAAGCAACTTTACTTCCCTTCAAGCTAAAACTAATCCTACCAATAACGACTAAGGAAAACATAGCTTCAACTAAATGTTGAAAACTTTTTTTAACCTTAAAACATAAAGAGGTTAGTTATTCATTTTGGCTCAATGGTGAATGAGAAAGGAAGAATAAAAAAAAGTTACTATCAGAATGAAAAAAATCTAAGTATTCTGAATCCTTGGTGAGTTTCCTGTTACAGCTGCAGTTTTGGTACCTGCTCCCCACTCCCCCATATTCATACATCCCTTAAAGAAATATGTATGCAAGGAACCAGTTCAGACAAATGTATACAAACTTTTATCATTAACAAGACTTTGGACCCAGTACTCTATGTTATCTCTAGGCAAGCTAGACTCAAATAAAGTGGGACCAACTGGGCCCCTATTCAAACAGAAAGGAAATCTAGGTCAATTTGTCATATTAGTTGTATGGAATTTCAACAGAAATAATAATGACAGTGAAGTTGAAGAAATTTTCATTTTAAAAATTGGAATACAAGTAGACCGCTGTCAAAGAAGGACAAATTTTGACTCTCTTATCACAGTAAATCACCCATTGCCTCAACTGTTGGACCAACGCATTTCCTATACTGAACCCATCTCTAGCAATACTTTTCTGTCTTGAGGGTAAAGACCTTTGAACATCTAACAATGAAAACATAGCAATAAAAATTGAAGTAAAATTGAAGTTTTTAAAGAAGTCTTTGAGAAGGATTGACTAGGTCTAAATAGTCTAAAGGGGGAAAATCTTACATTCTCTTAAATACAAATATAAAATTTTGTATTTCTATTCTGAAAATTTGCAAACGCTCCTGTGCATCTCTGTGTGAATAAATGAGATGAGGATGTTTATTTCATAATTTTAAAAGCTTTTCTCTCTCTCTTTTTTTTTTTTTTTTGCTTGCACCAGGTCTTCATTGCTACACCTGCCTCTAGTTTCAGTGAATGGCGGCTACTCGTAAAAATTGCAGTGCGGGCTTATTGCAGTGACTCTCTTGTTGCAGAGCACAGGCTCTAGGCGCATGGGCTCAGTAGTTGTGGCACACAGTCTTAGTTGCTTCGGGTCATGTGGAATCTTCCCGGACCAAAGATCCAACCCATATACCCTGCAATGGCAGGCGGAGTCTTATCCATTGTGCCACCAGGGAAGTCCTCATAAACATTTTAATGAATATTTCTTTGATGTTTCCTCCAAAACTTACTGAAAGAGGTCAGGAAAAGACTTTTCTTCAATTTCCTTCAGTTCAGTAAAGATCATTCTTGATGCTAAACTAAGAAATCATCCCTATTCCATCTTGCATGTCAGGTTTTATTTACATACAAGAGGCGATTAAAATAGCAGAATTCCCTGGCATCTCCTTGATGGATGGACAGTATGGCCAAGAAACAAATATGTATTGTTTTAATCCACTGAGATTTTAGAATTGCTTGTTATTCTGGATAATCTGGAATCCCTATTCTGAAGAATACACAGAGTACAAAGAGAGTGAAGTTCAATTACCCACAAGATAATGTATTCTTCATTTTTCACTTTACACAAGAATAATCATATTAGCCCCTTGTAATAAAACCCTTGATGCTAGAAAGAAATTAAGTTCTCACTCAATATAGAGAAACATCGCTTTAAAGCATTTCTTTCTATTCTATTCAGATATAACCAGAGGGATCTCATTAATATACTCAGTTGGAACGTAAGTTTCTTTGTTAGTATCTGAAGCCAGAGCTTTCTTCATCTGGAACTCATGTAGATTTTTAAGCATATCCAAAGTTAGGCTACTCAAACTGCAAATCTCTAATATGATCCAGTTTTCCAAAGTTCCATATAGACAAAAAGAAATGCAAGAAAATCATCGCACTAGTTCAACATCACCAATTCTAGAAAACACAAACACATTCCAGAATCAATTCTAATTACTGCAGTTGCTTACCCTCTGCAGACTTATTTGATGATTACTGAATATTTTCCAAACTAAAATAAAACCACTTATAATTACCACAATTCTGGGCAGCCCCTTGGCCTCTCTTAAGCCATCATTGCCTTTTAAAGGAAAGCAAATTCAGCATCTTTTTGCTAAAATGATCTGAAATGAGGAAGGAGGAAGATTGTGTACTTTCATTCACAAATAGTTTTCTGATCCCTGGTTTCATAATTTTTATATAGCGTTCAGACTCTAGTCTCAAACAACACTGTTATTCTCTGCCACTGATATTAAGGAAGATAGTGTTTTATTTTTGTGAGAAATAGAGAGACAGAAAAAGGAAGGAGAAGTTTTCCTGATTTCAACCCTTACTGTATGTAAATCGAGTCAGGCTATCTATCCAAAGTTCATCCCTGTTCATAGAGACAGAAATTCTAATTGTGTGTGTGTGTGAGGTTGCTCAGTCGTGTCCGACTCTTTGCGACCCCGTGGACTGTAGCCCACCAGGCTCCTCTGTCCATGGGATTCTCCAGGCAAGAATACTGGAGTGGGTTGCCATTTCCTTCTCCAGGGGATCTTCCCGACCCAGGGATCGAACCCAGGTCTCCCGCACTGCAGGCAGATGCTTCAGAAATTCTAATTATGATCCTATAATTTTCATAACTAAGGAGACAAACAAAAGACATCACTATTAAAGATTCTTCCTTTTGGAACAGCACCAAAACATATCTTGATCATTTTGGTTTTTTCTCTTTATACACACATGCATGATTACGAGCACACACACTCACACACAAGTGTGTGTGCCCTTGCCTAAGACTCTAGAATCCTTTGCTTATGTAAAGAACAACCTCAACATGAAACAACCATGTGGTTAGAGTTCAAGAGTGGTTAGAGTTCTTATCTCATCAAGACTGCACACAGGCTGGAGGGATCTCCCATTTTAGTCCCACCAGGTGTCTCTACTCAGTGCTGAATGAAATTACAAAAATAATTCAGAAAGAGGTATGAAGAACACAGTCATGTCACCTGGGGCAGTCAGTTCTTTGCCACCCACAGCGTGTAGTTCAGCTCAGTCGCTCAGTCGTGTCCGACTCTTTGTGACCCCATGAACCGCACACAGCATGCCAGGCTTCCCTGTCCATCACCAATTCCCAGAGTCCATCCAAACCCATGTCCATTGAGTCGGTGATGCCATCCAGCCAGCTCATCCTCTGTCATCCCCTTCTCCTCCTGCCCCCAATCCCTCCCAGCATCAGGGTCTTTTCAAATGAGTCAGTTCTTCGCATCAGGTGGCCAAAGTATTGAAGTTTCAGCTTCAACATCAGTACCTCCAATGAACACCCAGGACTGATCTCCTTTAGGATGGACTGGTTGGACCTCCTTGCAGTTCAAGGGACTCTCAAGAGTCTTCTCCAACACCACAGTGCAAAAGCAGCAATTCTTCGGCGCTCAGCTTTCTTTATAGTCCAACTCTCCCATCCATACATGACCACTGGAAAAGCCATAGCCTTGACTAGATGGACCTTTGTTGACAAAGTAATGTCTCTATTTTTTAATATGCTGCCTAGGTTGGTCATGAGGTTCTGGTAATTTAAGAGGTTTTCAGGCATTTTCTGACCATAAAGGAGCTGAGTCTGACAAACCATCTTTAGCATCACTCCCTGCCAAGGTGATGAAACTGTCCTCCTGTAACCTTTTATCATTAGTTGGTCCAGTGATCCATACAGCTAGGCAAAACTCTCTGGGGAAGTTGGCTTAGAGTTCCTAAGTTTTATTTCCATTTGGTCACTTGCAGGGCACAGGAACATGAAGCAATGACTGAGACATTCAAGTATACATACCAGGAAAGGCTAGTAGGCAGGGCCCTAAGAAGAGACCCAACTGCAAGCTACCAACTTCATGTTTAGAAATGCGGGAAAGGCGAGACCTAAAATTGCTTACTACAAGAAGGCAGAAAATGACTGAAAGAGAAAATCCATTCCCCCCCTTTTTTTTTAATTTATTTATTTTAATTGGAGGCTAATTACTTTACAATATTGTAGTGGGTTTTTCCATACATTGACATGAATCAGCCATAGTTGTACATGTGTTCCCCATCCTAAACCCTCCTCTCACCTCCCTCCCCATCCCATCCCTCTGGGTTATCCCAGTGCACCAGCCCTGAGCGCCCTGTCTCATGCAGCAAACCTGGACTGGCGATCTGTTTCACATATGATAATATACATGTTTCAATGCTATTCTCTCAAATCATCCCACCCTCGCCTTCTCCCACAGAGAAGGATTCTTGCCAGCAGGAAAGAGCAATTTCTTTCCTTAAGAGACAAGAGCTACAAGACAATGGAAGAAACAAACATGATTCCATGCAGACCAAATCAAGCCTTCACTCTGCCATAAGCCTATGTCATCAACATCAGTCTATAGCCTCCCTTCCCACTGGCTGCATTGTGTCAGTATCACTATTATTACATCTTTCCATCGTCTGGTTTTGGCAGTGCTCTTGTATCTCTTTCCTCTACTAGCTTGAAAGCCCTAGAATGAGGAAACTACTCTTTACAAATTCCAACTAGAACTTACAATCCTAACGGTCTTGTCCTGAGTATACACTCAGATGCTGGAGAAATGGAAAGCCAAGGGTTTATTCTAAACATATTTATCAGAGATGAGAAAACATTTCTCATAAGTACTTAAATATTTTGAATGCCTTATATTTCCTTTCATTTCTCAGAATCTGATGGGCTGATGGAAATGAGAGAGAAACTTTACAAAAATGTCAGACTAATACACAGGGAATACACTGGGAATGGTAGATACACTAATGTTTTGCTTATTTTTACTTGGTTCAAGTAGCTACTAACTACAGAGAGGCTCTAAATGAATCTGTTTTATTGTAAGCTTGATTACCTACACATCCCTAAATTATTCTATCACACAAATGACAGCTTATACTTAATGAAAGGGGCCACTTATTTAACTGCTGATTATTTCTGAGAAAACATTTTAACCTACTTCCCTATTTAAATGAAAATGGGGGGAAAATATACTTTCACAAATCTTTAAAGGTATGCATTTCTGCTTTTTATAGAAAGGAGAGTGGGATGAATATAGCAGGGCTTTCCTCCTACACAACCATGTTAGGCCTAGAGATTAAGATATATAAGTACTAATAAAAAGCATCTTCTCCTGGGTATATATGCTGCTCCAGAGACCACCAAGAGGGCTGAGAGAGTGGTGACCAGACATAGAAAGTCACGTGGCCTCAGTCCCTGTGTCCGTTTCCCTGTATCACTGCAAATGGCCCTGACTTTCCTGGGGAGCTTGTGCTGTTGATGTTTAGAAAGGAAGCTCAGATATAATTCTCTGAGGAGTAAGACAGTTTTCTTTTTTTAGGGCAAGATAAAAGGTTTTATCCCTTCCCATAATTCTAAGCATTCTTTGCTTATGCTATTTCTGAGTGTGGTGAAAAGCTATTTAAATATGACTTTGATAGTGATAAAGTTTCTACTGATGAATCTAATCATGAATCTCTCGTGCTTTGTATAATAAGTAGAATGAAACTATCAACAAAATCTAGAATTTTTTTGTTATAGGTGGATAGTGTAGATTCAGTGTTAGTCATTATTTTGTTAAAAAAAAAAATGAGGTACTGTGCCCATATTAGTAATTTGTAATTGATTATGGAGATAATTTGTAAAATTATGGAGATAGTTTTCCTTTTCCCTCCAGTGTGTGTTTTATACTTAGAGTGCATCTTAACTCACACTAGTCAGATTTCAAGTACTCAGTTGCCACTTGTGGCTTAAGGCTACCATATTGGACAGTACAGCTAGTTCTATGGAGTCACAGAAGTCTGTCAAAATAATTTTTTTGGGATTACATTGGAGTTTACAGTTTCTCATACATTTTGCTTGATCATGAGGAATGTAAATTTATCACTTAGGCTATAAGACTGGAAGCTTTAAAAAAATTTTCTGCATTCTTAAGTTACTTAATATCACCTAAGTCAGTTAAATCTAGGGCAGATTCAAAGATATGTGATAATCAGTGCAAGTAAATTGTGTGTGTGTACACTCAGGTGGTTAGTCATGTCCAACTCTTTGCAACTCACCTAAGAATTACTTCCCACTGTCAGCCTGAGTCTAGACATTTGTATACCAGTCTCTATTATTTTGCACTAAGGTCCCTTCTAATTAGATCAATTGGATAAATTAACAGTCCACTCTTGATCTTTCCACCTACAGTTCTTCAGTTCAGTTCAGTTCAGTCGCTCAGTCGTGTCCGACTTTGTGACTCCATGAATCGCAGCACGCCAGGCCTCCCTGTCCATCACCAACTCCCGGAGTTTACTCAAACTCATGTCCATCGAGTCGGTGATGCCATCCAGCCATCTCATCCTCTGTCGTCTTCTTCTCCTCCTGCCCCCAATCCCTCCCAGCATCAGAGTCTTTTCCAATCAGTCACCTCTTCGCATGAAGTGGCCAAAGTACTGGAGTTTCAGCTTCAACATCAGTCCTTCCAATGAATACCCAGGACCGATCTCCTTTAGGATGGACTGGTTGGATCTCCATGAAATTAAAAGACACTTACTCCTTGGAAGGAAAGATATGACCAACCTAGATAGCATAATCAAAAGCAGAGACATTACTTTGCCAACAAAGGTCCATCTAGTCAAGGCTATGGTTTTTCCAGTGGTCATGTATGGATGTGAGAGTTGGACTGTGAAAAAAGCTGAGCACTGAAGAATTGATGCTTTTGAACTGTGGTGTTGGAGAAGACTCTTGAGATTCCCTTGGACTACAAAGAGATCCAACCATTCCATTCTAAATGAGATCGGTCCTGGGTGTTCATCGGAAGGACTGATGTTGAAGCTGAAACTCCAGTACTTTGGCCACCTCATGTGAAGAGTTGACTCATTGGAAAAGACTCTGATGCTGGGAGGGATTGGGGGCAGGAGGAGAAGGGGAGGACAGAGGATGAGCTGGCTGGATGGCATCACCGACTTGATGGACATGAGTTTGAGTAAACTCCGGGAGTTGGTGGTGGACAGGGAGGCCTGGCATGCTGCGATTCATGGGGTCGCAAAGAGTTGGACATGAGTGACTGAACTGAACAGTTGTTCAGCTGACCCCAAAACAAGATTTGTTCTCTGTCTGCCCCTAAATTCCTTTTTCTTAGCAATCCTAAAGGGTAACTGCCTTCAACTCCCCAGAGGAATGTCTTGGTAGAATTGATTACAAGTCAAGTTTCCTCTTAACACAACTCATGAATGCCCATCCAATCATCCTGAGCCACCATTTTTCTCCAGCAGCAGGTTCAGGCTGGTCCATGGCACAGAAGATGCCAGCAGCTACTCACTGTGTGATCTGGAGAAACCCTCAAAGCCCTCGCTGGTTTCTAACTGGGCTTCCGAGGTTGGCACTAGTGGTAGAGAACCTACCTGCCAATGCAGGGGACATAAGACACGCAGGTTCGATCCTTGAGTTGGGAAGATTCCCCTGGAGGAGGGCACAACAACCCACTCCAATATTCTTGGCTGGAGAATCCCATGGACAATGGAGTCTAGCAGACCACAGTCTATAACGAGTCCTCTCATTTAAAAAAAAAGAAAACAAACAAACAAAAAACAATTCTAATACCCACCACTCTGATATTCTCTTCTAGATCCAGACTTTACTGAAAAGGCAAATTTGGGGTAGTATATTCAACTGACTGGTATTCAGCATCATCCAGATACTGATGGGTAGGGAACAACTAATTTTAGATTGAGACAGGACATTAAAGAGAAGGTAGCCTCTCTAAATGGTACAATTGCTCTTCTTGACTGGAAGACTCAAGACAGCAATAATCACCTGGGATACATGTGCGCTAAATCATTCAGTAATGTCCGACTCTTTTTGACCCCATGGACTGTAGCCTGCCAGGCTCCTCTATTCATGGGATTCTCCAGGCAAGAATACTGGAGTGGGTTGCCATTTCCTTCTCCAGAGGATCTTCCTGACCCAGGGATCCAACTCACATCCCTTATATCTACCTGCACTGGCAGGCAGGTTCTTTACCATCAGCGTGACCTGGGAACAACTGGGATACAAGTAGGGACACAAAACAGAGTGACCAAAAAAATACATGAAGGAATATCATTATCATATAATTTTTTATTGAGCTGCATTTTCCCAATAAATCCAATATGCGGGATGTTTTCAAAATATTTAATGTGTTTACTTACCAGGAGTATCTGTTCTACCTTACAAACTAGATTCTAATAAACTATATTCTAATATTTCTAAAATGAAACTTATTAAATGAATCGAATAAATAAGCTGTGGTTTAATACAGAAAAAAGTGAAATAATTCAGTCTATTTAACCTAGTGTTACTTTGGAAACGAAGTAGCCAAATAATTTGCTATACAGAAAATTGGGCATTTCTTTCTTCTACATTTTCAGAGAAAATGCTCTACCCTCTATTCTATTATTTTTGCATTGAAAGATTGAATGCTCACTTTGGGAAAATGTTCAGAGAATCCTCTCTTAAGATATAATTTTATTGTGTCAGAAACTATAATTTGTGTCAGAGAACAAAGTGATAAGGTTCATTGCAGGATTTTAAATACATTCCTGATGGTTTCTCAGTCCTTTTGTGAACTATTTTAGTGCAAAATGTTATTTATTTAATCAAATAGAGCCGTTACTCACAATGGGAAATACATAAGCCTGTCTCTGCTAAGAACAGGAAAGAGCTTCTAGGATAAAGAACAGAACAGTGCTGGTATTTATGAGTGCAGATTTGAAAAGTAATGAACTAAACCAAATGAATCTGACTCCCTCTTCTATGATTAAGCTCACAAAATGGAATCCGAAGCAGAATTCGTTATCCAAATGCCTTTCTAGGGAATTCTGCTCTTCAGAAGCTCTACAGCTGCTCAAGTAAATGAATATCTGCGATGAGTTTTTTGTTGAAATCACAAAACTGCACCCTAGGCTGATGTAGATTCTTTGCCTGTTCACTTACACAGGAGACATCAACCTGTTGGATGATACGTGGGCTGGGGGAGCATGCTTATCTTGGGAAATGCGCTCAGAGCATTTTTATGGGGTGAAGGCATGGTAGTAATTAATGTTGCTTCAGGAAGGGAGTTATTATATGCATGGAGTGGTGCAACAACAGAAGGTCAGAGGTGAACCAAATAAAATGATACAGTAGCTAAAACACAGGCTCTGAAATCTGCTAGTTCAATTTCAGTTTGGCTGCTTGCTAACAGAGTGAGAGCAGTCACAGTTCCAGGGCTGTTTTATACATTAATGGATACAACTATCCCAGGTAGCTCTTCAAACAGTTATTATTCTTCATTTGAATGGCTGGTGAGGAAACAGATGTTGAGAATGGAGCTGTAGGAAGGGGAAGCCTGGTTTTAATGTGAGTTGGCCATTGCAGAATCTGGGCTCTGAGCCAAGATGTGGTATGGGCAATGGGGACTGTTTACTCTTATTTCTGTCAATTAGCACTTGTTTTCTGTTTTATCACCTGTAAAATGAAAATAAACACAAGATCATCTAATGGGGTTAAATGAGATCATGAATATAACTAAAAAATAAATAGTAAAAGAAATTTCAATTAGAGCTGAGAGACCAGAAGGGGGAGCTCTCACACTTATGACAATAGATGGCAGCTCAGTTCAGTTCAGTCGCTCAGTCGTGTCCGACTCTGCGACCCCATGAATCGCAGCAGCCAGGCCTCCCTGTCCATCAAGCCCAACTCAAAGAATATGTGTGTGTGCTCAGTCACATCTCCCATGGACCATAGCCCGTCAGGCTCCTCTGTTCATGCAATTCCCAGCAAGAATACTGAAATGGGTGGCATTTCCTACTCCAGAGGATCTTCCCGACCCAAGGATCAAACCTGCATCTCCTGCATTGGCAGGCGGATTCTTTACCACTGAGCCAATTGAAGAATAAAGATTCCTTTCTTTCCTGGCAAGGACTCTGCCAGTGAAAAGCCATGGATTCTTTGTTTGCTATTATTGTTGTTGTTCAGTCACCAAATCACATCTGACTCTCTGTCACCCCATCGTTTGTAGCACTTCAGGCTTCCCTGTCCTTTACTATCTCCTGGAGTTTGCTCAAACTCATGTCTATTGAGTCAGCGATGCCATCCAACCATCTCATCATCTGTTGTCCCCTTCTCCTCCTGCCCTCAATCTTTCCCAGTGGGCTGGCTCTTCACATCAGGTGGCCAACATATTTGCTATAGCCCTCCTAAATTCCTTTCTCCTCTGTAAGATTGCTCTGTTTCCCTTGCCATGATACGACTTGTATGTGGCTCCTCTTGATTACAGAGCCTCAGTTGCAATTCTCTGGTGATCCCAAATAGATTCATCTTTGCTGGTGAAATTTCTGGCAATCTATCTTAGGTCAAGATGGTGAACTGAGCACAGTGCCTGAAACCCAATACCCAGGAAATGTAGTTTTACCAAGGTGTGCCTCCCTCCGGTCAGTCTCTGGAGAACAATTATTTTCTAAATGTTAATTAACCCAGACAGCTAAATCTGTTTATTGGCTCAGACTTTTACTGTATCTCACCTTCACAAATTTGATCAGTATCTCAAGCAGGTATCATTTGAGATTGCAATTGTCAATCATTATCATTCCATCTGTGATGGTGAAAATATCATCATGATACACAGGGTGATTTTTTTAATACAGCAAAGACTAAATTGCTCAGAAGCATGAGCCAAAGCCCTTTACAGGTACAATGACTGCCTGGACTGATCTGCCACATTTAAACCTTATTAAAGGGCAGGATCTGCCAGGTGGCAATCTTGAAGCATGCTGATATATAAGTCAGCACTCTGACTACATAAATTCCAGTGAGGGAGCTGAAGGGACTGTGGACTAGTTATGTGCATCTGCTGTTTTGCCTTTAGTATACAAATGATACAGAGCAGCAAAAAGAACTTGTCCCAGTAAGACACTGTGAGAAGCCATTATTAACACATATACCAGGAAGTGTTTAATAAAAGATACTGCTGCTGCTGCTGCTGCTGCTGCTGCTAAGTCGTGTCAGTCGTGTCCGACTCTGTGCGACCCCATAGACAGCAGCCCACCAGGCTCCCCCGTCCCTGGGATTCTCCAGGCAAGAACACTGGAGTGGGTTGCCATTGCCTTCTCCAAGGCATGAAAGTGAAAAGTAAAAGTAAAGTCGCTCAGTTGTGTCCGACTCTTAGCGACCCCATGGACTGCAGCCTACCAGGCTCCACCGTCCATGGGATTTTCCAGGCAAGAGTACTAGAGATACTAGGTTTTCCTATTACAAATGATTTGGAAAATAAAAAAGTTAAGACCTGTAAATAAACAACATACACACACAGCATTCAACAAACAAGTGCAGATAATGAGAAATTACTTTATAAGATAATCCATTCCCAAATTTACATTATCCTCTATTTAAATGATGATATAATTTTATAGGCTATTTTCAGTCTTTAGGGAGGAAGGTGATTGGTGGCTGAAGAGCACTGACTCTGGATCCTGAAGGCCTGGGCTCAAATATTGGCTCTGTCACTTACTGCTACCTTATTTTAAGCAAATTACTTAAATTCTCTTTGCCTCAATGTCAACGGAAAAGGCAATGGCACCCCACTCCAGTACTCTTGCCTGAAAAATCCCATGGATGGAGGAGCCTGGTAGGCTGCGGTCCATGGGGTCGTTAGGAGTCAGACACGACTGAGTGACTTCATTTTCACTTTTCACTTTCATGCATTGGGGAAGGAAATGGCAACCCACTCCAGTATTCTTGCCTGGAGAATCCCTGGGACAGGGGAGCCTGGTGGGCTGCCATCTATGGGGTTGCACAGAGTCGGACACGACTGAAGTGACTTAGCAGCAGCAGCAACAGCTATGTCAACCGTAGTGATAATAATAATAGTACTGACTTTTAAGTTGTTATTAAGATTTAACAACTAACATATGAAACATGTTATCTTAAGAAACAGAACAATACCTGGCTTTTTACAAGTTATTTTTTAAATAACTTTATTCAACAGCTTTTAGTTTACATCTTAACAGAAAATGTTACTAATAGGTGGTGAACTTTCTCTTAGTCACATTTCCTTAAGATGTGAACTAAAAGCTGTTGAATAAATTTATTTTATTAAAAACAAAATGGTTTGTGAACTTTCTGGGCTTCCCAGGTGACGCTAGTGATAAAGAACTCACCTGCCAATGCAGGAGAGGCAGGTTCAGTCCTTGGTTGGGAAGATTCCCTGGAGGCGGGTACGGCAACCCACTCCCGTATTCTTGCCTAGGAAATCCCACAGACAGGGAAGCCTGGCAGGCTGCAGTGTTTGGGGTTGCAAAGAGTCGGACACAACTGAAGCAACTTACTACCGGCGCATTAATACATTGATAAAAATATGTCAGCCTTTCAAGGTCACCAGGGTGCTATTTACTTCTCAAATGTTATTTTGCAATATTCCAAATAACTTCCTCATAGCAACACATACACCACTGGGGAAAAATAAATTGCCAAGTGAAATGTGAAGAACAGAGTAAAATAGTAATCAAACTTATAGAGACATAAAAACCATTGAAACTTTAATCTATTATTCTTTACTGATAAATCAAAGAGCAATGTAAATTACTCATATTAACAGAATCAATAAAAATAAATGTTAAGTGGTTCTTGTAGGATGTGACTATCATTAAGTAAGTATTCCATTACAAATTAAGGAATTACTATCTAGTCAACAGTCTTGAGAAAACAATATCATTACACTTTGAAGGGAAAGATAAATACAATTTAGGTTAACACCACAATGGCAGTACTAAAGAAAAATCAAATTAGCAAGCAAAGAAAACAACATTATTTTTCTCTTCTGTTACATAGCTGATTTTGTTCTGAAGCAGTGCATTTAGCAAAATGGAATAATTTGGAGAGAAAGAATCTCATATGAGATAGGAATTCTGATGACAAACATAATAACTTTTTAGTTAATTGTTCTGCTTGAAATTGACCCATAAAAATAGCAAAGTTGCTTATTTTCATTCTAAAGACCACAGACCAAAATGATAACTAGGATAGAAACCAATTATTTTCACATATCAACCAGACCAAAACAGGAAGTAATGATATTAAAATGAATTAGTTACAATATATCACAAATCCAATTTTGCAAAGAATGATTGCTCAATAACTGGCTTGCAAATTTCCAGAAGCTACAATTTTGTAACCACATTAGCAGGCAACATTAGTACCACTTTTTGTAATGTACATTTTATGACCTAACCTGGCCTTAAAAAATCATGAAATGTTTTAGTTAGTGATTCCACAAAGAAAATAATAAGATCCATTATTATAAATCCAAATTCTTGGTTTTAACAAATTTCAACAGAGAAATTTTCACTATGCTTCCTCAGTATCATAGACCAACACTTGCCATGAAGGTATACTTTTTTCACACATTAAATTCATTTAAATCATCTTTGCTGCTGCTGCTGCTGCTAAGTCGCTTCAGTCGTGTCCGACTCTGTGCGACCCCACAGATGGCAGCCCATTGGGCTCTGCCATCCCTGGGATTCTCCAGGCAGGAACACTGGAGTGGGTTGCCATCTCCTTCTCTAGTGCATGAAAGTGAAAAGTGAAAGTGAAGTCGCTCAGCCGTGTCTGACTCAGCGACCCCATGGACTGCAGCCCACCAGGCTCCTCCGTCCATGGGAGTTTCCAGGCAAGAGTACTGGAGTGGGATGCCATTGCCTTCTCCTAAATCATCTTTAGCAAGACAGAATGCCAGCAACTTTTTAAAAAGTTTCATCAATGAATGGAAAGTCTCCTTAAGCAGATACATTAATAACATAAAGAATCACTCTAACACTCTCATGAACTTCCCCAATGGCTCAGCGGGTAAAGAAACTGCCTGTACTTTAGGAGACAAAGGGTTCAAATCCTGGGTTGGGAAGACTGCTAGAAGGAGAGCATGACAAAACACTCCAGAAGTCGTGCCTAGAAAATCCCATGTACAGAAGAGCCTGGTGGGCTACAGTCCAAAGGGTCACAAAGAGTCAGACACGAATGAGTGACTAGGCATGTGGGATAGCAGCATCCATGGTCCTGGGAGAAGTGTGTACAAAGATAAAATTTTTTTTGTTTTTTTTTTTTGGCAGGATTTAACGAGAGCCCCTTATTCCTTGCCTCAATGGCCTAATCAGGTAGTAGATTGATTTGATAAGGCGCTCTGACTGTACAGCATAAAAGTATCACATACATTTCTCTTTTGCAAGTAGAAGGGGCCAATGCAACAACAGATGAAGAGAGTCTAATGAAATGATGAGGGGCAGGGACAGGCCCAGACAGCTTACCCACATGTAAGACATAAAAACAGAAAAAAGTATCTTTGGCCCCACTTGTTGCAGAAACTTGAGCTGCTCAGGGAGTCTCCTGTGGCCACCTTATCACTGGGAAAGTGACTGTACACCTGAATTGAAATATCTACAGGATGGGGCACAGTGAGGGGGTCAAAGAAGGATTAACCAGAAGGCATTGTGATATGAGGAGAATCTTCACTGAGAGAAAACTGGACGCTGGACTTTCACATTTACCAGGGCAAGATGATATCCTGACTGTGGTGGGACCTGGGTTTTCTTCCCGTCACCACCATTAACACAGAATCTGCCAATTCTAGATCACAGGCTGCACCAACAGCTTCTTCACCATTTGGAGCAAGATGTAGGACTAAATGGGTGTCTCTGGTGGCTCAGTGGTAAAGAATCCACCTGCTAACACAGGAGATGTGGGTTCAAACCCTGGGTTGGGAAGATCCCATGGAGAAGGGAATGGCAACCCTCTCCAGTAATCTTGCCTGGGAAATCCAATGGACAGAGGAGCCTGGCAGGCCTCAGTCCATGGGGTCATAAAGAGTTGGGAATGACTTAGTGACTAAACAACAACATAGGGCTGAATACATCGTACACTCTGTCCATTGTGGTACATTTTCTGGGCCCCCTTAGCACTTAAGGAGAAAATTTGATCATGGGGAAAAAAAGATAGAATTTCATGTTATGACCAATCAGTGTAGCCTCTAGCAATGCATTCTGGAGACTGCGAAATCTCATTTCACCCCACTTTTAGAGGTGGTCTTTTCCAGAAACAACCCACTCCAGTGTTCTTGCCTGGAGAATCCCAGGGACGGGGAAGCCTGGTGGGCTGCCGTCTATGGGGTCGCACAGAGTTGGACACAACTGAAGCGACTTAGCAGCAGCAGCAGCAACATACTATTATGACCCAGGGGCCAAGTCTGGCCTATTCCCTGTTCTGTGTGGTCTGTGTGCTAAGAATGGTTTTAGTATTTTTAAATAGTTATATCTCAAATGGTTATATAAGTACCTACCTACTATCCTCAGATTTGTCTCTTTCCTTCAAAGCCTAGAGTATTTAATACCTTGCTCTCTACAGAAAAGTAGATGCTTTTCTGGAACTCTCTTGCTTTTTCCATGATCCAGCGGATGTTGGCAATTTGATCTCTGGTTCCTCTGCCTTTTCTAAAGCCAGCTTGAACATCAGGGAGTTCACGGTTCACGTATTGCTGAAGCCTGGCTTGGAGAATTTTGAGCATTACTTTACTAGCATGTGAGATGAGTGCAATTGTGTGGTAATTGGAGCATTCTTTTGCATTGCCTTTCTTTGGAATTGGAATGAAAACTGACCTTTTCCAGTCCTGTGGCCACTGCTGAGTTTTCCAAATTTGCTGGCAGATTGAGTGCAGCACTTTCACAGCATCATCTTTCAGGATTTGAAACAGCTCAACTGGAATTCCATCACCTCCACTAGCTTTGTTCGTAGTGATGCTTTCTAAGGCCCACTTGACTTCACATTCCAAGATGTCTGGCTCTAGATGAGTGATCACATCATCATGATTATCTGGGTCGTGAAGATCTTTTTTGTACAGTTCTTCTGTGTATTCTTGCCACCTCTTCTTAATATCTTCTGCTTCTGTTAGGTCCATACCATTTCTGTCCTTTATCGAGCCCATCCTTGCATGAAATGTTCCCTTGGTATCTCTAATTTTCTTGAAGAGATCTCTAGTCTTTCCCATTCTGTTGTTTTCCTCTATTTCTTTGCATTGATCACTGAAGAAGGCTTTCTTATCTCTTCTTGCTATTCTTTGGAACTCTGCATTCAGGTGCTTATATCTTTCCTTTTCTCCTTTGCTTTTCGCCTCTCTTCTTTTCACAGCTATTTGTAAGGCCTCCCCAGACAGCCATTTTGCTTTTTTGCATTTCTTTTCCATGGGGATGGTCTTGATCCCTGTCTCCCGTACAATGTCACGAACCTCATTCCATAGTTCTTCAGGCACTCTATCTATCAGATCTAGGCCCTTAAATCTATTCCTCACTTCCGCTGTATAGCTGCCCCGAAGTATGTGGAGTCTTCCTGGACCAGGGGCTTAACCAGGGTCCCCTGCTTTGGCAGGTGGATTCTTTACCATGGGACCACCAAGGGAATCCTACAAAATTTCAAAACGGAAAGGAGTTTCAAAGTGAATGTCAGGGGATTATGCTGAGGATGTCCGTGGAGAGTAAAGAAAACCGTCACATGACAGGTGAGCAGGGAAGACATAGGAGTAGCATCTGTAAGTTAAAACCCCGTCAGATAATTCCTGATTGCGAAACGTTTGTAGTCAGCGTGATGAACTAATTGTATAAACAGACATTTGTCAGTTTATCTACAGTGTTTCAGGTTTATGTCCTTAGGCTGGTCAACCAAATAAAAAATTCTACTTATTCAGAAAATGCAAGGTAGCCCACATGTAAACAGTGACTGAGCTTTGGGAAGACTTTAGGGTGGGGGGATGAGTTTTAGGCTGGAAGCTCTGGAGATGGTGAAGGGCCCCGTGCGCCGCTCTGAGGGGAGGGGGCTCCGGAGGGAGAAGCTCGGGGTGAGGGAGCGGGCTGGTAACACACCGGGGCACTCACCCTTGTGAGCAAGCAGGCGAGTCCGTCCCCACTCAGCCAGCCAGTGCGTGTGCACTTGCTCCGGCCTTCTCCCAGCTGCCCACCCCAGGGTTCTGGATTCTTCTGCTCTATTTGGCTGAAGAGTTTCTGGCATCTCAGTGTCGTTTAATGAAGACCACTCGTGAGTCCAGATTTCATCCAACCAACCGTGCTGTTAGAGCCATTCTCAGCTGAGTCATTAAAACACGCAAACCTCTGCAACACGCATTCATGTAATGATGCATTCTGCCAGTGTAATTCTGTACCTTCTAATGTAAGCTCCCTTCCTCCTGCACCTGGCACCTTTAGAATCCAGTTACAGCCATATTCCCCGGCTTCAGCTCAGTTATTAGGTAAGACTGCTGTCTCTTCTTCCTCCTTCCTTCCTTTCCTTTCTTTCTTGTGGGTGAGCCGCTTCCAAGATCAGACTGGGGCATTTTGGAGTTAGACTTTCTGTACAGATCTGGAGACAACAGAAGGGTGGTGGAGGGAGGGAGTGGTCTCTGAGAGGAACCAGCATCTCCTTGCACAATAACTTCCTTGCTGTTCGTTGTTCAGTTATGTCCAGCGTTTTGTGACCCTATGGACTGTAGCACATCAGGTTCCTCTGCCCGCCACTAACTCCTGGAGTTTGCCCAGATTCAAGTCCATCATGTCATTTCACATGCTAGCAAAGTTATGTTCAAAATCCCTCAAGCTAGGCTTTAGCAGTACGTGAACCCGGAACTTCCAGATGTACAAGCTGGGTTTTGAAGAGGCAGAGAAACCAGAGAGCAAATTGTCAACATTTATTGGATCATGGACAAAACAAACACGTTTCAGAGGAACATCTGCTTCACTAACCACGCTAAAGCCTTTGACTGTGTGGAACACAACAAAATAACTTCCTAATTGGGATTCCCTGATAGCTCAGCTGGTAAAGAATCTGCCTGCAATGTGGGAGATCTCGGTTCCATCCCTGGGTTGGGAAGATCTCTTGAAGAAGGGAAAAGCTACCCACTTCAGTATTCTGGCCTGGAGAAGTCCATGGGCTGTATAATCCACGGGGTCTCAAAGAGCTGGACGCTGAGGACTCTAATTTTCGCACGAGGCTGTGACATGCCCGCCAGGGAAAGCAATTTGGCTTCATGCTGTGGGGGGAGGGGCTGCCTCTGCTGGCAAGGGCGTTTCCTTGAATTTTGGATTTCGGGAATCAGGGGAACCCCGTCATCTGCATCCACCCAACATCCCCATTTCAATTCCTAAGTGCACCTTGTTCCCATTCAATGTATCTGGCCAGGTGCAATTATATCGCAATTACATTACAGTTTAGCAACCCACTGATCACTTCTGTTGAATTTTTGACTACACAAGCCCTGTGGCTACAAGAGATAAGAAAGCAGAATAGTCAGGAATGGCCTAGTCCTCTGGCTCTGTCTTGAAATTTTAAATCCTATTTCTTTTTTGAACATCTTCAGTGTGATTGTCACAGTTACATTAATCCTCAGTTCACCCCCCAGTCCTTAGAGCCTCACTCCCTTCACAGTGGTCAGCCACAGCAACTGCAGCTGCAGAGAATCCTGATGAAAGGGGAAGAGGAGAGGGAAAGAGCTGGCTTAAAACTCAGCCTTCAAAAGACTAAGGTCATGGCATCCGGTCCCATCACTTCATGGCAAATAGATGGGGAAACAGTGGAAATAGTGACAGACTTTTTTTTCTGGGCTCCAAAATCACTGCAGATGGTGACTGCAACCGTGAAATTAAAAGATGGTTACTCCTCGGAAGAAAAGCTGTGATCAACCTAGACAGCATATTAAGAAGCAGAGACATTACTTTGCTGACAAAGGTTTGTCTAGTCAAAGCTATGGTTTTTCTAGTAGTCATGTATGGATGTGAGAGTTGGACTATAAAGAAAGCTGAGCACCAAATTCATGGCATCCGGTCCCATCACTTCATGGCAAATAGATGGGGAAACAGTGGAAATAGTGACAGACTTTTTTTTCTGGGCTCCAAAATCACTGCAGATGGTGACTGCAACCGTGAAATTAAAAGATGCTTACTCCTCGGAAGAAAAGCTGTGATCAACCTAGACAGCATATTAAGAAGCAGAGACATTACTTTGCTGACAAAGGTTTGTCTAGTCAAAGCTATGGTTTTTCTAGTAGTCATGTATGGATGTGAGAGTTGGACTATAAAGAAAGCTGAGCACCAAAGAATTGATGCTTTTAAACTATGGTGCTGGAGGAGACTCTTGAGAGTCTCTTGGATGGCAAGGAGATCCAACCAGTCCATCCTAAAGGAGACCAGTCCTGAATATTCATTGGAAGGAGTGATATTGAAGCTGAAACTCTAATACTTTGGCCATCTGATGAAAAGAACTGACTCTTTGGAAAAGACCCTGATGCTGGGAAAGATTGAAAGCAGGAGGAGAAGGGGACAACAGAGGATGGGATGGTTGGATGGCATCACCAACTCGATGGCCATGATTTAGAGCAAGTGCCTAGAGCTGATGATGCCAGGGAAGCCTGGCATGCTGCAATCCATGAGGTGGCAAAGAGTTGGACACGACTGAGCGACTGAACAGCAACTGCTCCATCCACCAAAGCCTCATCTTCAGTAAACAGTTTCCTCTAGGCAACAATACTTATTGTGCTATTTTTTTCCCTGAATGAAATAGACTACATCTGAATTACCTTCAAATTTAACGTCCTGATTTCCATCTTTGAAGGTCATCTTCCTGCAGAAATAGAAATCTCACTGAGCTTTCTCTTTAATTAAACCTTTTATTGTGATTTTTTAAAATTTTAAATATTTTTTGGCTGCACTATGGGGCATGTGGGATCCTAGTTCCCCAGTTAGGGATTGAACCCGTCCCCCCTGCGTTGGAAGTGTGTAGTCTTAACCAGTGAACTGACTGTCAAGGAAGTCCCAGGTTTTTTCATTTTGAAATAATTGTAGGTTCACATGCAATTGTAAGAAGTGATACAGAACAATTCCACCCTCTTCCCCATCCTTTACGGGCTTCCCAGGTGGCTCCTGGTAAAAGAATCCGTCTGCCAATGCAGATCCCTGGGTCTGGAAGATCCCCTGGAGGAGGAAATGGCAACTCCCCCCAGTATTCTTGCCAGGAAAATCCCATGGACAGCGGAGCCTGGCGGGCTACAGTCCATGGGGTCACAAAGAATCGGACTCAGCGACTAACAAGATGATCTCCTTAGGAAAGACGAAGAGCTGCATCCCAGCGGTGGCCCTCTAGCTTCTCCTGCTTGTCTGGCAGGCGTCACCTGTGGGCACCGCCCCGGGGCACCTGTGAGGTGGGGGAACATCGTGGCCACATGGAATGCGCGGGGCCACTGGGTTTCTATGTGGTGCTCACGGGCCAGTCGGGGGCTGGAGTCCACGGGGACACAGTCGAGGGAGGTTCCGGTGTGGTGTTAGAGCAGCTTAGGTGAGGAAGGTGGGGCCTCGAGCCCCGTGGCCTTGCACATTGCAGACAGGAGTGTGTTCAGGTGTGCACTGGTTCATGAGGGTGCCTTTCACTCCGGTGGTGTCTCTGGAGGATCAGGTCAAGAGAGAGCCACGTGGGCTGCCAGAGGAAGCGTGTTAGATGCAGGAAATTTGAGATGGTGACTTTATTTCATGAACAGACAAAGCAGACTGGGCCTTGTGGAGGCTACCTCCAGACCATGGGTGGGAGGCCTTGCACCAAGGCCCAGCGGCAGAGCCCAGAAACAAGGGCATCTCCAGAACTGACTGAGCCCCTTCGTGACCATCGCTGGAAGCCCCCGGATCACCCCCAGCAGGCTTCCTGACTCCACATTAGGCGAAACCACCCAACCCAGAGCTCACCCCTGTTGCTGTGCTGGTCATTCGCTCAGTCGTGTCTGACTGTTTTGCATCCCTGTGGACTCTAGCCCACCAGGCTCCCCCGTCCGTGGCGTTTCCCAGGCAAGAACACTGGAGTGGGTGCCATTTCCTTCTCTAGGGGATCGTCCCGACCCAGGGATCGATCCCTGGTCTCCTGTATTTGTGTCCCCTCGGCTCTCCCTGGCCTGTCGGGCCACTGTGCTCACAGCCCCTTCCTTATCTTTGCTCCTTGCTCTTAATAAACTCACTCCCTTAGAAAATGCTCTGTGTCTGAAAATTCTTTCCCAACCTGCGATCATACTGCCATGACAGGTCTGCTCCCTAAGACTCACAAGGTTCTTATGAACGGAACCCTGGCCTGTGGATGTTAAGGTCACCCTTGCCCTCCGGATGTTGACCAGGCACTTTAAGGTCAACTCAGCTGCTTGAGATTCCTGGGCCACGAGCGATGGCGGTTCTCAAGGTGAAGCTCAGAAACGTTCCAAGCAAAAGGAGCATAGACACTGTGTGGAAAACTGTTTTCACACTGGCATTCTTGCAGCTTTGAACAAACTACAAATGTTCTCTGCACAGGTGCAGATTACTCAGTAGCTTCACGGGGCCCTGGAGGCCATTCCAGCAAAATGCCTGGATGCTGGCGCTGCTGCACCCTCTGCCCCTGTGCCCACTTCTTCCCAGCTGCACATAAAACACTGGTGGGCACCATGGGGCAGAAACAGGTATTTTGGTGTAGTGCCACAGCTGGGCACTGATGCTCGGGGTCCAGGACTCACCGCCACCAGAACCAGGCCCCCATGAAGTCCCAAAGCTCTCCCAGCACACCTGCCCCATGCCCCCCTTCCTCAGAAGCCCCAGAACCTGAATTAGGAACAGCTCTGAGCACTTGTGGGCTTCCCTGGTAGCTCAGATGGTAAGGAATCTGCCTGCAACACAGGAGACCCAGCTTCGATCCATGGATTGGGAAGATCCCCCAGCGAAGGAAATGGCAACCCACTCCAGTGTTCTGGCCTGGAGAATCCTATGCATAGAGGAATCTGGTGGGCTACAGTCCAGGGGCCACAAGGAGTTGGACACGACTGAGCGAGTGACACTTTCTAAGCACTTGTGGGGAGCCGCCCGCCGAGTCCTGGTCTCCTCGTGGAGGTGATGGGCTCTGGTGTCTCAGAAAGCCTGAGGGCCGTGCGGTGAGCGCAGCCCTGGCTTTTCCAAGAGGCGCCTCCCCAAGGAAACGCTGTGACCCTAACTGCAGGCTGCCAGCTCTCCCTGTCGACAAGCTTATGCTGTGAAAAAGTGAAAGTCACTCAGTGGTGTCCGGCTCTGTGGCCCCGGGGACTGCAGCCCGCCAGGCTCCGTTGCCCATGGAAGTCTCCAGGCAAGAACACCAGGGTGGCTATGCATTCCCTTCTCCTGGGGATCTTCCCAACCCAGGGATGGAATCTGGGTCTCCCGCATTGCAGGCAGATTCTTTACCACCAGAGCCGCCGTTTATCCGGAGACCTGTCAATCTTTGAAGATTCTTGCGCAGCCAGCGCCATTTATTTTTAAAAACTCTTGCATTCGATGAGGAACAGGAAACAAGCTATGCTTACTTGTTGGCACTCCTTGCATTACTGTCCATTAGGTCCTCTCCCATCAGCGCTGTTTTGGGGAGTGGGCAGCGTTTACACATTTGAGACCAGATCTGGAAGGGCTCTGAGAGCGCCCCTGGTGGCTCTAAACAGAGGGGCCAGGCTCGGAGAGCTCAGACTTCTCTCTAGGGGTGACTGCGTGCCCGCTGCCTCCCGGGAGCGCTCCGTCCAGGGCACGGCTGTGCCCACGGGTGGGAAGCCACCCCCTTAGGCTCCCCTGGTGGCGCCCTTCGCGAGGCTCTGGGAGGCACCCTTGTGGGTTTACTGGCTTCACTTGGGTGGGATTTCTGCCTTCTAGATGCGGGTTCCAAGGGGCAAGACATGGCTGTGGTTGGCACTGTGTTGGCCCCCAAGTCAGCCCTTGGCCAGGAAAGCAGGCGGTGGTGGGGCTGGGGGGAGGCGGGGTCTCTGTGCACCAAGGGAACGGCAGGCTGGGAGGCCCGCTGGCGTGGGCAGGTTGGTGGCCACTAGTGGGACAGTGAGCCCCGAGTTTCGCCCATGTACTCAGGATACAGCAGGTGAGAGCTAAAAACCCAAGTCTGTGGCAGGAATACCTGCTTTTGCAGAAGTGGTGTTTTTTGAAACTTGCAATGCAAACCTAGGAAAATAGAGTGATATGTAATCCAAGGATAAAACAACGTTCAGTAAATGTTCCGATTTTCAGGGGAGAGAAAACGCCTGTTGTAGGGCAGAGCTGGGCGTTGAGGCTGACTCTCTGGTGGGACTGATGAACAGCCCTGGGATGCCTGTGGGCTCTGCCGGTCCTCCTCCGGGCTGGGGCCCTCTGGGGTCCCTGAGCCCTCAGTGAGTTCAGGCCTATAGTCCTTTCAGGATTCAAGCAGTTTGTTGGACTATAGCCCACCAGGCACCTGTGTCCGTGGGATTCTCCAGGCAAGAATACTGGAGTGAGTTGCCAAGCCCTCCTCTAGGGGATCTTCCCCACCCAGGGATCAAACCCAGGTCTCCTGCACTGCAGGCAGATTCTTTACCATCTGAGCCACCAGGGAAGCCTTAGAGGGTGTAATTTGGTCTTCTATCCACAAGCAGGAGCCGGGTTGAGCGTGGAGAGGATGCTGCCTCGGGCCCACCGTGGCAAGCGTGGCCAAGGAGCAGCTGTCCGATGCGGCCCGGCCCGGGAGGGTGCACGCCGCGCTCCCGCGAGGGGGCCATCGGCAGGGGCGCGGGGAGTCCGGCCTGGGAGGGTGCACGCCGCCCTCCCGCGAGGGTCGGCAGGGCGTGGGGAGCCCGGCCTCACCTGACCTCCCTGCACGCGCAGGCGGTGTCTCTCCTTTGGACGCCTCTCCGGCGGGTGTCCTCGAGCATAAGACGGTCCACCTGCTCCCAGTGCGGGGTCCACGGGCACCCGGCAGACTGCAGAGCAGCCTCACCCCAGGAAGCCCCCGTGGCCCCCTCCCTGCCTGAGCTCTGCCTCTTTCTGATCCACGGTCGTACAACATGGGAACTTAGGAGGTGGCTTCTGCCTAACATCTGGGGTTTGTCCAGGATGCAGTGAGTCTTCAGGTGTCCTTTTTTAAGTGCAAATTCCCCCTCCCTTCCACACACTTGACCTTAATTTTTTTTTCTTCCTTTTACCTTGGAGTCCTTTGGAATACGGAGCAACTTCAAACGTGATGCTCCGTGTGGGCCCCAAGTGCTGCTCCGTGGTCAAGTTGGTGGGGGCTTCCCAAGTTTTTTCATTTTCTGCCAGAATTAGTTTTCATACCTGAGTTTCCTTTTAGGGCTCCCAGCGTCACCTGAGCAGACTCTGGGCCCGAGCCCTCCACCCTACTTGGAGCACCTTTGGGGAAAGGTAAGTCGTTACATTCTACTCCCTCTGCGGTTTAGATTGATTAAAAAAAAAAAAAAAAAACTATTTATTCATTTTCATCTTCTCAATTGCGTCATCTTTTAGACCTTTGATTAATTTCTGTAGCTGGGTACTGTTTGTTGTCATGGGGTAAAAGGTAAAGATAAGCGTGATGTCCTGCCTCAGGGTAACTGAGCTCGTGCGAGTGGCTGTCAAGCCTGTGCTGCAGGGCCCGGAAGCCGCGAGCCCTGGAGCCTGGGCGCCAGCCAGGGAAGCCGCCTCGGTGAGAAGCTCCGGCACCACAGCAGAGAGCAGCCCCTGCAGCGACAGAAAGCCCAGCAGCCACGGAGACCCAGCGCTGCGGAAGAGGGCTGAGCGCCGAAGAATTGGTGGTGTTGGAGAAGACTCTTGAGAGTCTCTTGGACTGCAAGGAGATCCAACCAGTCCATTCGGAAGGAGATCAACCCTGGGATTTCTTTGGAAGGAATGATGCTAAAGCTGAAACTCCAGTACTTTGGCCACCTCATGCGCAGAGTTGACTCATTGGAAAAGACTCTGATGCTGGGAGGGATTGGGGGCAGGAGGAGAAGGGGACGGCCGAGGATGAGATGGCTGGATGGCGTCACGGACTTGATGGACGTGAGTCTGAGTGAACTCCGAGAGATGGTGATGGACAGGGAGGCCTGGCGTGCTGCGATTCATGGGGTCGCAGAGAGTCGGACACGACTGAGCGACTGAACTGAATTGAACTAGGGGACGGCCGAGGATGAGATGGCTGGATGGCGTCACGGACTTGATGGACGTGAGTCTGAGTGAACTCCGAGAGATGGTGATGGACAGGGAGGCCTGGCGTGCTGCGATTCATGGGGTCGCAGAGAGTCGGACACGACTGAGCGACTGAACTGAATTGAACTGAAGTAAACATTAAAAAAGAAACGTGATTTCTAAGACTTGAAAAAGCAAACATCACCACAGCGAGTGTCCGTGGGTCTAGATTTGGGACTAGACGCTGGTTCCCAGGCACCAGAACGCTGAGTTTGGCGGCCCCCATCTCACAGATGCTTCGGAACACTCAGGAAGCTGCAGACAGGCTACAATGCGCTGCCCACTGCAGCACCCCGCATTTGCATGACCTTTCTTGCCAGCAAAAATCGGCTAACCTCAGCAGGCCAATGGCTTCCAAATCTTACCTACTGGCAGAACCTACCTGCACCTAGGATTCCAACTGCTACTGAGTCTGGGAAATAAAAAGTTTAACTTTTTAGATTCTGAAAGAAATGGATGGCAAGTCTCAATTGACTACATCCAACACAGATAGACTCAGAAGTAAAAACTTACATGTTTAGTATTGGGAAGACAAGAGGTTTCCTATCAGATTTGGTATTATTAATATTTTCCTGTAAAAGGGTGACATCAACTGTTGCTGAGTGTTTTAGTTTCTCTAGCTATTGTGAAGAGAGGAGCAGTGAAATGGCCGGACTGGCATTTGCTGAAGCCCCTCTTAAGGCTGGCAGGCACGAGCTTGTAGAGAACAGTCTGTCCCACTGGGTACTTCCTCCAGTTGTGCTTGGCTCTTTAGGTGTCGGCAAAGGGAAAAAGGAGCAGTTGGATTGATCCAGGGTTGAAATTCTTACAAAATCCACATGACAAAAAGACAAGAGAGCAAAGGAGATCACAGTTTTTACAAGGGTGTTGTTAAAACTATGGATCATGAAAATAAACAGGGTCAAAAATGAAGAAAGGAGAACTATGTAGGAACTATTCAGCTCAGTTCAGTTCAGTCGCTCAGTCGTGTCCGACTCTTTGCGACCCCATGAATCGCAGCACGCCAGGCCTCCCTGTCCATCACCATCTCCAGGAGTTCACTCAGACCCGCGTTCATCGAGTCAGTGATGCCATCCAGCCATCTCATCCTCGGTTGTCCCCTTCTTCTCCTGCCCCCAATCCCTCACAGCAACAAAGTCTTTTCCAATGAGTCAACTCTTCTCATGAGGTGGCCAAAGTACTGGAGTTTCAGCTTCAGCATCATTCCTTCCAAAGAAATCCCAGGGCTGATCTTCAAAATGGACTGGTTGGATCTCCTTGCAGTCCAAGGGACTCTCAAGAGTCTTCTCCAACACCACAGTTCAAAAGCATCCATTCTTCGGCGCTCAGCCTTCTTCACAGTCCAACTCTCACATTCATACATGACTACTGGAGAAACCATAGCCTTGACTAGACGGACCTTAGTCAGCAAAGTAATGTCTCTGCTTTTGAATATGCTGTCTAGGTTGGTCATAACTTTTCTTCCAAGGAGTAAGCGTCTTTTAATTTCATGGCTGCAATCAGAGGATGAGATGGCTGGATGGCATCACGGACTCGATGGATGTGAGTCTGAGTGATCTCCGAGAGATGGTGATGAACAGGGAGGCCTGGCGTGCTGCGATTCATGGGGTCGCAAAGAGTCGGACACGACTGAGCGACTGAACTGAACTACAGAAAAATTCTACCAACTTGTGCCCCAGTTCCACAAAGTAATAGTTGTTATCTACTAGCAGAGTTCTTTAGTCAGTTGCTTAGATCTAGATAATTGTGGCTTTTTATTGATTAAATGTATTTTTCTTTTTTTTTCTTTTTCTTTTGCAATTATGTTTTTGTGTGTGGCTATTTTTTTTATTAATTTGTTTAATTGGAGGCTAATTATTTTTCAATATTGTAGTGGTTTATGCTATACACTGACATGAATCAGCCATGGGTGTACATATGTTCCCCATCCTGAAGCCCCCCCCCACCTCCCTTCCCCTCCCATCCCTCAGGGTCATCCCAGTGCACCAGCCCTGAGCACCCTGTCTCATGCATCGAACCTGGACTGGTGATCTATTTCATGTATGGTAGTATACATGTTTCAGTGCTATTCTCTCAAATCATCCCACCCCCACCTTCTCTAAAACGGAGTCCAAAAGTCTGTTCTTTGTATCTGTGTCTCTTTTGCTGTCTTACATATAGGGTCATCGCTACCATCTTTCTAGATTCCATATATATGTGCTAATACCCTGTATTGGTGTTTTTCTTTCTGACTTACTTCACTCTGTATAATAGGCTCCAGTTTCATCCACCTCATTAGAACTGATTCAAATGCATTCTTTTTAATAAGCACCAGCCCTGAGCACCCTGTCTCATGCATCGAACCTGGACTGGTGATCTATTTCATGTATGGTAGTATACATGTTTCAGTGCTATTCTCTCAAATCATCCCACCCCCACCTTCTCTAAAACGGAGTCCAAAAGTCTGTTCTTTGTATCTGTGTCTCTTTTGCTGTCTTACATATAGGGTCATCGCTACCATCTTTCTAGATTCCATATATATGTGCTAATACCCTGTATTGGTGTTTTTCTTTCTGACTTACTTCACTCTGTATAATAGGCTCCAGTTTCATCCACCTCATTAGAACTGATTCAAATGCATTCTTTTTAATAGCTGAGTATATGTATGGATGTGACAGTTGGACTGTGAAGAAAGCTGAGTGCCGAAGAATTGATGCTTTTGAACTGTGGTGTTGGAGAAGACTCCTGAGGGTCCTTTGGACTGCAAGAAGATCCAACCAGTCCATTCTAAAGGAGATCAGTCCTGGCTGTTCTTTGGAAGAAATGATACTAAAGCTGAAACTCCAGTACTTTGGCCACCTCATGTGAAGAGTTGACTCACTGGAAAAGACCCTGATGCTGGGAGGGATTGGGGGCAGGAGGAAAAGGGGATGACAGGGGGTGAGATGGCTGGATGGCATCACGGACTCGATGGACGTGAGTCTAAGTGAATCAGAGTAGTTGGTGATGGACAGGGAGGCCTGGCGTGCTGTGATTCATGGGGTCGCAAAGAGTCGGACACAACTGAGCGACTGAACTGAACTGAATATTCCATTGTGTATATGTACCACAGCTTTCTTATCCATTCGTCTGCTGATGGACATCTAGGTTGCTTCCATGTCCTAGCTATTGTTAACAGTGCTATGATGAACATTGGGGTACACGTGTCTCTTTCAATTCATTAAATGTTTTTATCTGAAACGTTATAAAACAGATACATACATAGACAGTATTGGAGCATACAGCTCCTTGACTTTAAAGAAAGGAAATAAATCCTATACTGAGTAACTTAACAGTAGCCATATTATTAATAACTCTAGGAGACACCAGTTTGAATTCTTCATGTAGTAAATATAAGAATTCAAATGACTACCTGGGTAAAGTAGCTAATATTCCAATACTAAGGAGGAACATTTTCATTTGCATTGTAAGGTTAGGATCATCTAACAATAACTTACAGGTCATTATTGTCCGATGAGTTTTTAAGTTATCATATTGAGTAAAATTTGTGAAATTTTAGTATTAAAAACTCAAATAGGTTTTCCTACAGGAGTACTCAAGATACCTTCTGGTGAACTATTCTGTTTTAGTTTTTTTTCCACAAATGTATCACTTCAGTTGAGGAGGCCATTCTACAACCTTTGTTCTTGAAGCTTAAGTAAAGGCTGTACCCCGTGAATGACAGAAAGAGACACAAGATCTGGGAATCAGGCTATCAGTGGATGACGATACTGGCTGATAACCCACATAAGCTTGACCTGAAATGCTTTACTGAGTGGTTGGGACAAGGCAGTTTTTAAAGTTCTCTGTCTTCAGTGTTCCTACCATCATTTCTATAGAGAGACTGGCATTCATATTTTAACAAACAAATTGTACTTAGGGAGCTTTTCCATCAGTTTTGTATTTACAACTTTGTATTTGCATATTGTTTTACTGATATAAAGAAGCATTTTTGGCTAATATTGCATCTGTGTGTATTAGAGTGAATAACAAATTACTTATGGTTCAACATTCTTCATGAAACACTCAATTGACCTACCATGAACAAAACATAAATACCGTTGATGGATTATCAAGTAGAAAAAGGAAAAAAAAAATGAACAGCACACAAACTTGTATCATGCCATGGACTTCAGAAATATCATTCCCGTTACACATAAATCATAGTTGACAGAGTCATAAAGCTCTCTCAAACTGCTGCAGGGTCGCAACTGCCCACAGGGTAGTATGTGGAAGCCAAAAAAGATAAGCAGAAGTTGGTCTGCGTTCTGCATTTACCAAAATAATAAACTGTGCAATTACTTGCCAAAGAATAAATTATTTATAAAACTGAGATGTATTCAGAAAGGTTCCCTATACAGGAAATATAAAAGAGAAACTGAGACTTTGAGGTAATTATGATCTCAAGAATCGCTGTCAAAATTTAACAAAAAGATGAACCTAATTCTGTTGCAGTGGATGCTTTACGTTCACAACTTGAGAGCAGTCAGCCTTGTTTCATTGATCTTTCGTACTGTGTTTCTTTATCTAGGTCCTGTTTAACCATCTATTAAGTGGAATTAACAAGAATGTTGTCCTCTACCTATTTCATCCGGGGGTGGTAAGGATTAAGTGGGTTCATGTATTTAAAACATTACCATCTAGGCAGTGGCAGTTGTTATTAAATGTTTAAACACTGTGCCCTGGGAAGGGAGGTGCCCTGATTTGCAGTGTTTGCTGATTTCTATAATATAACTTCAAGCTACCCATGAGACATCCTGGAACCGGAAGTTGAGACGAGGAGGAGCACAATGGTCTCTTACAAAACAGTAAAGCTGCAGATTCTAGCACACTATTGCATCTAGCCCTTTGTTTGTTTCATTCACACAAAGATGTGTGCTTGTCAGTCAAGATGAATGCACTTAACAACTTGTCAATCAGTTCATGTAGGAGTCTGTGATTAGACTCTTCGAGTAGAATCTAGTCACAGCTAGTCATTTCTATAATATGGGTTCAATAATAGATCAGGCAAGCAAACTCTGAATATGAAGAACAAATTACAGCATCCAACAAGTATCCATAGAACTATATTATTTGCAAAGCACTGATGTTTTGGTGGATTATCAATAATGACAGGATAGTGACCTGCCCTCCATTAGCTTATGTCCTTATTGAGGTGGTAAAGGAAAGATACACAGTAGGCTAGAAATATTAAAGGGGCAATCTACAATGCTCTTTAAGAAAATGTTTGAGGATGGACCAGCCCAATTTTCATAAAACTCTAAGATACTTCTAGGAAATTTAATTATCTAAATTAATACAAGAACTTGGAGAGGTAAATGTTTTAAAAGACTGAAGAAAAAAGAAGAAAAAAAAAACAGAAACTCAAGCATGAAAGACAAAAACCACCCTCCTCTTTATGTAGACTTTTTTTTATTTTTTTAAACCAATATAGAGCTGCAATTTAGGGATTATTAAATCTGTGCTTGAAACCCAAACACTCATATTCTGTTTATGACTTTGGCCCCTGTGTGGAATCCTAAGCAGTTAGTTAAGCAGCTCTAAGGGTGGTCATGATGATTCAACAATAAAATATACACATAATGAAAAGAAGTACAGCATTTGTTTTGACAGCTATATGATATATTTACAGATTATTCATATTCACTAGGGTATTATTTATAAGAGCAAAAGATTTATACAACTTAAATGTTCACATACAGGAAAGTTGTTAAAATTACAGAAAAGAATGGAATAATGAAATATGTATGTGAAGCTATATATATGAAATAGTACTCTATGTATTGATGTGGGAAAAGCTTCAAAATATATTATTAAGGGAAAGTGAGCATGGTGTAAAATAATGGACAGATGTGCTATCATTTTTTTTGAAAAGAGGGAAAATAATAATTATTGCTTTGACTATGCATAAAAAATCATCTTTGGAAGGATCAAAAAATATTAGTAATAGTGGCTACTTGTTGGGGTAAGGAATAGAAACAGGGAGAATGTGAAAGATATTTGAGGAGGAATATTTCATTTTGTATTGTCTTTATATTTAAGTTCACATTTTGTGAGGAAATCACCTCCCTTAGGTAGATATCCTTCTCACTCCCACTAGGACTCTGGCTCCAGCTCCAGCCTGCAGGTTTCTCCCCAACCTCAACACACACACACACACACACACACACACACACACACACACACACACACAGGAGAATGCCTTTGTCAGCCCCACATAATAATCAAGAACCCTGGCAATTACCAGGAAACTCTGATACAAAGAGTATTAGCCCTCTGCAGGCAGTGTCTCCATTCCACTGGGGTCAAGCAACAATTCTATGACCACCCATGACCATCGTCTCTTGAGGGCTGGAAACTCGCATCCAGAATAAAAAAAATATTGTTGATTGGACTAATAAACGAGTAGACACTTTTTTTCCTGATGTGGGAAGGAAGAAAATTCACAGAATTATTTACACCCTCTCTTATACTGGAGAAAAAAATTTTAATGTAATAATAGAGGAAATCATAATAGAAGAAAAATCAAGAAGTTTAAAAAATTTCTCAAAATTAGAGAATTTTAAAAATGTGTTTGTTTTTCACACAGTAGATTTGCAGGATAGAGAAGAAAAATAATAGTAATAGTTAATGATAGTGATGATTATCAACATATGCCAATCACTATGCTAAAAAGATTTATGCAAATTTTATCATTTGATTCTTAGATCTATGCATTGAATAGAACCACTTAACTGCCTCTCTTCTCTTCTCCCATTATACAACTTTCAGCAATAGTGTACAAAATTTTTAAAAAGCAAAATTATAAATACCTTTTCCATTAATATTTGGACATATACAACTTAATCTTAATTACCCTAGGTCAGAGTTTGTAGCAAACTGTAATGGTAGACATTTAGGCCTGCATATAGAAACGGACATTCTATTTTTCATGCCCTGATTAACTCCCTAGGTATGGGGATCATACCATTTCATCACACTGCCCCATCGCTTAACAAAACTGGGGTCTCATTCTGTCTGGGCAAAGCCATGCCCACTAAAAATGATCCCTGTGCACAAACAACTGTCATCCACTAACTCACTGAAGTCTGAGTCATATACACATTTGCACATTTATGAGCCAAAGAAAGGGAGCTAGATTGACTCCCTTTGGTAAAAATGATTGGCTTAAGCCACCTGGAGAGTATGCCACTGATGTTCTTGATTATCCATATGGAAGCTAGGCTCCTACCCACCACCCCCACCCTGTTACTACATCCCCAACAAAAAGTGAAAGCTAGAGGCTCTTTTTTTTTAATTACTTAATTTATTTGGAGGCTTATTACTTTACAATATTGTAGTGGTTTTGCCATACATTGACACGAATCAGCCATGGGTACACATGTGGACCCTCCTGAACCCCCTCCACCTCCCTTCCCATCCCATCCCTCAGGGTTGTGCCAGTGCACTGGCTTTGACTGTCCTGTTTCATGCATTGAACTTGGATCTGTTTCACATATGGTAATATATATGTTTCAATGTTATTCTCTCAAACCATCCCACCCTCATCTTCTCCCACAGAGTCCAAAATTCTGTTCTTCATATCTGTGTCTCTTTTGCTGTCTCACATATAGAGTCATCATTACCATCTTTCTAAATTCCATATTTATGTGTTAATATACTGTATTGGTGTTTTTCTTTCCGACTTACATCTTGATAATTTACGTTTCAAAGTAGTGACTCACAGGTCCCTGAGAAATTTGTCCCTGGGTTGTAAAGCTATTAAGAGGCTAGAAGAAAATTTGTACCTAAAAGGGGCAGAGAAAATTTATGATTTTTAGTTTTCTAGGGTTCACTAAGAGTCAGACATGACTGAGTGACTTCACTTTCACTTTTCACTTCCATGCATTGGAGAAGAAAATGGCAACCCACTCCAGTGTTCTTGCCCGGAGAATCCCAGGGATGGGGGAGCCTGGTGGGCTACCATCTATGGGGTCTCACAGAGTCGGACAGGACTGAAGCGACTTAGCAGCAGCAGAGCAAATGCTCTAAAAAAAGAGAGGTCAAGAAACTAAAGACAGAAAGCCAGTTTTTTTTTTTTAATTTAATCAAGCTGAGGGAAACCTTGAGGCCATCTTTGAAATAAGAAAAATAAAAAGCAAACAAAAAAGCACCTAACATTATGAGCCCTGTATGAACTGGAATTTTTTACAAAAAAAATTAGCCAGAGCTAAATCACATGATCCTTTTCACATTTTCTGTGGCTCACAGAAGTCAGCCCTTTGGCTTCTCCTATATATAACTGGCTTCCATATCACATGGCTAATTTCTACCATCCTCTAGAGAGATTCACCCTTAAATACAACTTCCTTCTAGACCTATCCCAACACATTTCTCCCTGATTCTTCACTTCAAACCTGCTTCAAAGTGAACTTTCTGTCCTCACATTTTTTTCTTCATTGCACCATCATCTTAATAGATAAAATATAACTGATGTACAACTAAGATTATAGATTCTAAATATTTTGTAACAGCCCACAACCTAGAGAACTAGGTTCAGTCCTTAATAGTGTGATCCTAACCTCCTTTTCTAATTGTATTGTACTTGATAGTATCCGCTGATCTTGGGCTTCATTCTTCAGTCTACCAAAATACACTTGGAGCACTCTGGTGCTGTTTTCACAGCTTTGTACCCTGGAAGTCTTTTTCTATTGGTCCAGAAAACTTAAATCTAACCCTCTCCTTCCTCCAAATGTTATACATCCACTCTTAAATCATATTTCATTCCTTATCTTCTTAATACAATATTTGACCCAGTCCATGTATTTTTCGGACACGACTGAGCGACTGAACTGAACTGAAATGTTTTTAAACTAATTTTTATTGGAATACAGTTGCTGTACACTGGTGTGTTCCTTTCTCCTGCACAGCAAAGTGAATCATCTACATGTATACATGTATTCCCTCTTTTTTGGATTTCCTTCCCATTTAGGTCACCACAGAGCTGAGTAGTTTCCTGAGCTATATAGTAGGTTCTCATTATATATCTACTTTATATTCAGTATCAATAGTGTATATATATATCAGTCCCAATCTTCCAACTGATCTCACCCACCCCCCAGGGTCCATGTTTGTTCTCATCTGTGTCTTTATTTCTGCTTTGCAAATAAGATCATCTATACCATTTTTCTAGATTCCACATATATTCATTAATATATGATATTTGTTTTTCTCTGATTTACTTCACTCCATATGACATGATACAGCCACTATGAAGAACAATATGGAGAGTCTTTAAAAAACTAAAAATACAACAACCAGAGTTCCAAAAGACAATGCTTATTGCAGAACTATTCACAATAGCCAGGACACAAAAGCAACCTAAATGTCCATCAGCAGAGGAATGGATAAAGAAAATGCGCCACATAGATACAATGGAATACTACTCAGCCATAAAAAGGAATGGGTTTGGGTAACTTGTTTAGATTTGAATGGCTATCTTATGTTTTTAATACAAATATATAAATAGTTCAGTCTTCCAGTATGTTTGCTTCCCCACAACTTATATCATTATTTGCCCTATGTGCCTAAATTTAACATCTTCTGAACTGTAAATTGTTTAAAATATCTTATTTTTATAATCCCTTGTAACCTATCACAATGTCTGGCACATTTTAATTCCAAATAAATAGTTGCAAAATACATTAAAAATAACTCTACATTCTATTCATGAAAGTGAAGGTGTTAGTCGCCTAGTCATGTCAGACTCTTTGCAACCTCCCAGGCTCCTCTGTCCATGGAATTTTCCAGGCAAGATTACTGAAGTGAATTGTCATTTTCTTCTCCAGGGGATGTTCCCAAACCAGGCATAGAACTCAAGTCACCTGCATTAACAGGTGGGTTCTTTACCATTTAGCCACAGGGAAGCTATCACCTCAAAAGTTTTGAGGTCAAAGCAATAGAAAAATAATAGCTTGAATTACAGGAATTCCTCAGACTCCAAGTCACTAGGGTATGGAACTGTATTCAGTTGTACATCATGTGTAGTTTGGAAGGTGAAAATGATTTCTCAACAATTTTCCAAGGATAAATATAAGCCACAAGTAAAATATATTTGAAACAAGATGTGAATCTCATTCCAGATTATTTTTGCTGCTGCTGCTGCTAAGTCACTTCAGTCGTGTCCGACTCTGTGCAACCCCAGAGATGGCAGCCCATCAGGCTCCCCCGTCCCTGGGATTCTCCAGGCAAGAACACTGGAGTGGGTTGCCATTTCCTTCTCCAGTGCATGAAAGTGAAAAGTGAAAGTGAAGTCGCTCAGTCGTGTCCAACTCCTAGTGACCCCATGGACTGCAGCCCACCAGGTTCCTCCATCCAGGGGATTTTCCAGGCAAAAGTACTAGAGTGGGGTGCCATTGCCTTCCTTCCCAGATTATTTTTAAGGGGTGTTTAACTGATTTAAGTTATTATTTCAATTACTCCCCAATGACTGGCCAAAGGGTAATATTTTAAATCCAAGCACATGACAAAGAACTTGACCTTTATCCTGCTGGTGTAGGACCATTTTCCATAAGATCCATAAGCTACCTCAGGTTGGTGTTAAGAACTACATCCTTGCACAAATCATAAATCATATCTGCTCAGATTAAAACAAATTCAAGTTAGTTGCTTTCAACAATTTTAACTAAAGGTGTTAATGGAACTGCTATTCATCTATTTAAACAAGTATGTGGTAAATAAATCTGATTTCTTAAAAGGGTATTTGGTGTCTGACTTACTTTTAAATTAAAAAGAATCAAAACTGTGGCAAATGTAGTGGAAGTATATTTGTAATTCTAATGGCAGAATTCATATTTATTAAAATCAGAACTTATCATCTATAGTAATTCTTCCTTGAAGTAAGATTCTCTTGCATTACATGCTCAAGAAGCTGTGGGTCATCTCTTTGATAAGTAACTGACAAAACAATTGCTACCTCATGGACCATAAAGAAGGCTGATCACCAAAGAATTGATGCCTTCAAACTATAGTGGTGGAGAAGACTCTCGAGAGTCCCTTGGACAGTAAGGAGATCAAACCAGTCAATCCTAAAGGAAATCAAACCTGAATATTCATTGGAAGGACTAATACTGAAGCTGAAGCTCCAACACTTTGACCACCTGATGCAAAGAGCCAACTCATCAGAAAGACCATGGTGCTTGGAAAACTTGAGGGCAAGAGGAGGAGTGGGAAACAGAGGACGAGATGGCTGGAGGTCATTATGGACTCCAGAGACATAAGTTTGAGCAAACTCTGGGAGATAGTGTAGGACAGGGAAGCCTGGTGTGCTATAGTCCATGGGGTTCCAAAGAGTTGGATACAACTTAGCGACTGAGTAATGAACAACATCCTCATGTTTGTACTTCCAAAATTGTAAAATATTTCTCTACAAAAACAGGCAGAACACTCTCTAAAATAAACCATAGCAAGATCCTCCATGACCATATAATGTATATATAGAATAGTATAATGGAAATAAAAACAAAAATAAGCAAATGGGACCCAATTAAACTTAAAAGCTTTTGCACAACAAAGGAAACTATAAGCAAGGTAAAAAGATAACCCTCAGAATGGGAGTTGATAGTAAATGAATCAACTGATAAATAATTAATCTCCAAAATATACAAGCTGCTCACGTAACTCAGTACCAGAAAAACAAACAACCCAATCAAAAAGTGACAGAAGATCTAAACAGGCACTTCTCCAAAGAAGACATACAGTTCAATTCAGTTCAGTCGCTCAGTCGTGTCCAACTCTTTGCGACCCCATGAATCGCAGCACACCAGGCCTCCCTGTCCATCACCAACCCCCCGAGTTCACTCAAACTCACATCCATCAAGTTGGTGATGCCATCCAGCCATCTCATCCTCTGTCGTCCCCTTCTTCTCCTGCCTCCAGTCCCTCCCAACATCAGAGTCTTTTCCAGTGAGTCAACTCTTCGCATGAGATGGCCAAAATACTGGAGTTTCAGTTTTAGCATCAGTCCTTGCAATGAACACCCAGGACTGATCTCCTTTAGAATGGACTGGTTGGATCTCCTTGCAGTCCAAGGGACTCTCAAGAGTCTTCTCCAACACCACAGTTCAAAAGCAGATAATTAATAAACACATGACTAGATGCCCAACATCATTAGTAGAGAAATGCAAATCAAAACTACAATGAAGTTATCATCTCACACTGGTCAGAATGGCCAAATTCAAAAAGTCTACAAACAGTAAATGTTGGAGAGGCTGTGGAAAAAAGGTAACCTTCTTACACTGTTGATGGGAATGCAAATTGATATAGCCACTATGGAGAATAGTATGGAGATTTCTTTANCAAATCAAAACTACAATGAAGTTATCATCTCACACTGGTCAGAATGGCCAAATTCAAAAAGTCTACAAACAGTAAATGTTGGAGAGGCTGTGGAAAAAAGGTAACCTTCTTACACTGTTGATGGGAATGCAAATTGATATAGCCACTATGGAGAATAGTATGGAGATTTCTTTAAAAAACTAGGAATAAACCTACCATGTGACCCAGCAATCCCACTACTGGGCATATACCCTGAGGAAACCAAACTAAAAAAGACACAGGTACCTCTGGGTTCACTGCAACACTATTTACAATAGCTGGGACATGGAAATGCTGGACTGGAAGAAACACAAGCTGGAATCAAGATTGCCAGGAGAAATATCAATAACCTCAGATATGCAGATGACACCACCCTTATGGCAGAAAGTGAAGAGGAGCTAAAAAGCCTCCTGATGAAAGTGAAAGAGGAGAGTGAAAAAGTTGGCTTAAAGCTCAACATTCAGAAAACGAAGATCATGGCATCTGGTCCCATCACTTCATGGGAAATAGATGGGGAAACAGTGGAAACAGTGTCAGACTTTATTTTGGGGGGCTCCAAGATCACTGCAGATGGTGACTGCAGCCATGAAATTAAAAGACGCTTACTCCTTGGAAGAAAAGTTATGACCAACCTAGACAGCATATTCAAAAGCAGAGACATTACTTTGCCAACTAAGGTCCGTCTAGTCAAGGCTATGGTTTTTCCTGTGGTCATGTATGGATGTGAGAGTTGGACTGTGAAGAAGGCTGAGCGCCAAAGAATTGATGCTTTTGAACTGTGGTGTTGGAGAAGACTGTTGAGAGTCCCTTGGACTGCAAGGAGATCCAACCAGTCCATTCTGAAGGAGATCAGCCCTGGGATTTCTTTGGAAGGATTGATGCTAAAGCTGAAACCCCAGTACTTTGGCAAAGAGTTGACTCATTGGAAAAGACTCTGATGCTGGGAGGGATTGGGGGCAGGAGGAGAAGGGGACGACAGAGGATGAGATGGTGGACGGCATCACTGACTCGATGGATGTGAGTCTGAGCGAACTCCGGGAATTGGTGATGGACAGGGAGGCCTGGCATGCTGCGATTCATGGGGTCGCAAAGAGTCAGACACGACTGAGCAACTGAACTGCCTGACTGAACTGGGACATGGAAGCAACCTAGATGTCCATCAACACATGAATGTATAATGAAATTGTGGTACATATACACAATGGAATATTCCTCAGCTATAAACAGAGCATATTTGAGTCAGTTCTAATGAGGAGGATGAACGTAAAGCCTATTATACAGAGTGAAGTAAATCAGAAAGAGAAAGACAAATATTGTATATTAATGCATATATATGGAATCTAGAAAGGTAGAAGTGATGATGCTACTTGCAGAGTAGCAAAGGAGACATAGACATTTTGGACACGTTGGGGAAGGGAGAGGGTGAGATGATATGAGAGGATAGCATTGAAACATATACATTACCATATGTAAATAGATAGCCAGTGGGAATTCAATGGATGATGCAGGGTACCCAAACCCAGGGCTCTATGACAACATAAGGTGTTGAGATGGGGAGGGAGATGGAAGGGGTGTTCAAGAGGGAGGGGACACATCATCACAATATTATGAAGTAATTATCCTGTAGTTAAAAAAAACTTCCTCAACAAAATTACAGTTAAAAATGATATGCTAGCCAATCTAAATCGAATGAAATAAATCAGAAAAAATAAGAGAATCAAACTGATAGCTTATTACGGAACTAATACATCAAGTATTAGTCTTTGAAACAGTGAGCTAAAGGATTCCACTTATAATGACAATACTAAATATTAAAATCTTAAGAAAAATCTTAACAAAGATGTGCAGAATATACCTGGAAAGGAATTTAAGACTTTCCAGGAAAACACAAAAGGGAAATGAACAATGAGGCCACTATGAACATGAACAACATACAGCCACTATGGAGAACAGTATGGACATTTCTTAAAAGACTAGGGATAAAGTTTTTGAAAACCAGATAATGGTTTTCTCCAGTTAGTTATAATGTTCAATATGATTTCAATAAAATCCCAACCAGAACACTTTTAAATCACCAAAATAATATTAAAGTTTATGTGGAAATTTATCTGTGCAAATGGAGGAGTTCTGAAGAAGAAACTTACATTATTTTGCTTAAAATTATTATGAACTATTTCATACATATGAAATATTCATGATATGTAAAATAAAAGCCAAATAAAACACTAAACAGCTTAATAAATTAAGCACTATCCATAGACTTTCTCCAGTATTATTCTCTCCCTTATATCCAAGAGATTTCAAAAAGTCACCTGATTTGTACTTCCCAACAAACCACTCAGTCCTAAAGGAAATCAACCCTGAAATTCATTGCAAGGACTGATTCTGAGGGTGAAGCTCCAATATTTTGGCCACTTGATGCAAAGAGCAGACCCATTGGAAAAGACCCTGATGCTGGGAAAGATTGAAGGCAGGAGAAGGGGACAACAGAGGATCAGATGATTGGATGGCATCACCGACTCGATGGACATGAGTTTGAGAAAGCCAGGAGTTGGTGATGGACAGGGAGGCCTGGCGGGCTGCAGTCCCTGGGGTCGCAAAGAGTCAGACATCACTAAGCGACTGAACAGAACATTCCTTCAGACCCGTCTTCATCTCCATTGCAAATCCTGCCAGGCTCGCCTCTTACTATAGCCACAGAGGCGGCAGACAAGACAGTGCAGGCTTTGTCAAGCTGTGTGCAGGTGTGACATTACTGATTGGAGTGTAAAGAGAGGTCCCTGATGATGCCACCCACGGATGCAGATGTGATAATGCCTCCAAAGAGGAGAGTTTTGAAAGACGTTTTATGAGACGTTTCACAAGGCCCAATGGGATGGAGAACAAGCAAAGTGCTGTAGCAATCCTAGTTGGCTGTTTCACTCACTTGCCCACCCACACAAAGGCAATTAGGTCTTTGTCCACATCTCAGGTCTCTGGACAATATATACTAGGCACATAGCTTTCTTTTTTCTTTTTAAAAAATATGGCTATTTATTTATGTTTAGTTTGCCCCCTGCATGAATTTTCCAAATGATATAAATTCTTTCAAATGTTTTGGGACTTAATTTATCCTGCAGTGCAAGTTCAATATTTGTAAATGTGTTATATCCTTCAAAAGAATAAATATTCTCCAATTTTTATGGAGAATATTTCATGTGGTTCTAAATCTGGCCTATAAGGTGTTTCTGACACTCACGTCTCTCACTTTTCTTAGACTCTTCTAGTGTCTGATAATTTACCTTCGTCTTTTGATCAGCCTTTATTTTTTTTTTCTTAAAGAAATATATCTATATAAACATATATAGATAGGGATATACACAGATATATATATTCACCTGGTCTTCCCAGGTGGCACACTGGTAAATAATCTGTCAATGTAGGAGACACAAGAGACACAGGTTCAATCCCTGGGTCTGGAAGATCCCTTGGAAAAGGAAATGCAGCCCAATCCAATATTCTTGCCTAGAAATTTCCATGGATGAAGGAACCTCGTAGGCTACAGTCTACGGGATTGCAAGGATCTTGACATGACAGAACGACTGAGCACTTACACATATATTCACCCCACCCTGCAATTTTAAGAACCATACGGTAAAAATGAAGCACTTTTTTCCCTCTCGCTTTCTCAGGAAATACATGGGAGAAGTGAAAGTGAGCTACACATGTTTTCAACTATTCATTTTAATGATCAAAGATGCACACCTCATTGTAAAGTAAAAGTGAAAGTCGCTCAGTCATGTCTAACTCTTTGCCACCCCATGGACTATACAGTCCATGAAATTCTCCAGGCCAGGATACTGGAGTGGGTAGCTTTTCCCTTTACCAGGGGACCTTCCCAACCCAGGGATCAAACCCAGGTCTCTGGCATTGCAGGCGGATTCTTTACCAGCTGAGCCACAAAGGAAGCCCTCTCACTGTGAATACAAAAGTAAATGGATAAAAATATACAGAATAATGAAGACTTACACTTCATCATAGTTCCCTTTTGCTTTCCAATATATAAATACTTCTTTCACAATGAAGTACAATCACTAATTATAAATTTGATACATCAATATTCCTTAGATAGGAAGGCTAACTTTAAAATAAAAATAAAATAATACTTATACTAAAATGAGGACAACTGCCAGAAAAAGGAACTATCTGTTCCAAATCAATTACACTGGAGGTACGATCACAGTGACTCAAATTCTCAAGTTGGAATCAACTCTTAGACCTGGATTGTTTTCAAAATGCTCAGTTGTACCCCTCACCCTTACTCTCATCCCCAAGTACATTGCAGTTAACTACTACCATGTTAGCAGGAGTCAAGTCCCAGAGGATTATAGCGCAGATTTAAAGGCAAGTAATGAAAGAAAGAGGCTTCCCAGGCAGCTCAGTGGTAAAGAATCAGCCTGCCAATCGGGAGACAGAAGTCCGATCCCTGGCTCAGGAAGACACCCCAGAGAAGGAATGGCACCCCACTCCAGTATTCTTGCCTGGGAAATCCCACGGACAGAGCTGGTGGGCTACCAACTGTGGGGTCGCAAAAGTGTCAGACACAACTTAGCAAATAGACAACAACAATGAAAGAAACACAGAATAGAAGACAAAGGGAAAAGCCACATTTTTCAACCTTTAGTCTGCACCAGAGTCACCAGGAAGACTTGCTCAACACGGGTAGCTGGGAGGGGAACTAGGCCCAGAGTTTCTGACTCAGTCGGTCTTAGAGGGGCCTAAAATGTGCATTTTTAATAAGTTCCCAGGTGATGTTGATGCTGCTGGTCTAGAAAATTAGTCTAGGCTTGAGAGTAGAACTCTTTGACTTGTGGTCCATAGACCTGGCTCAGTTTCTGAACTGTTATTACATATCTGTGAAGAGAAAACATTCAGAGTGAAAATGTAAGAGTTTTTAACAATATGATTGAGTAATTCTGTGTCTGTTATATTTAACAATACATAGTTTGAAGACATATTTTCAACGTCTTTTTGTTTTAGTTTAGTTTTTCCTCTCTAGAAATTAATTTTTGTTATATTTCATAAATGTATTGTTCCATGCTGTGTCAACAGCAAAAATCAACTGGTTCTTCTCCACAGATAGTTTGAGGTGCACTGGGCACAGTGATAAGTGATAAAATATCTATTCAAGATATAAGGCTGTACATGGGCAGACATGAAAGAAACGTGAGTAGCGAGTACCTAGACCAGACATAAATGTTAAGAATGAGTCTCCCATCACAGAAGCAATGAAAGGAGAAGCACCTACATGAGAGAACCGTAACTATCAGAGTTTGAGGGATCGTAAAATCACTTAATATAACTCACACATCTCACAGACACAACTTCCACTCCACTAGTCAAGTTCAATGAGTGTAAGCAAATAAAGCTGGTAGGCAATGTATTGGGGCTTCCCCTGTGGTTCAGCTGGTAAAGAGCCCACATGCCGATGCAAGAGACACAAGAGATATAGGTTTAATCCCTGGGCTGGGAAGATCCCCTGAAGAAGGAAATGCCAGCCCTCACCAGTATCCTTGCCTGGAAAACTCCATGGATAGAGATCCCGGCAGGCTACAGTCAATGGGTTGCAAAAAGTCAGGCCCAATTTAACACACATGCATGCATGTGTGCGCATGCACACACACACACATACACACAGGCAATGCTTTATAATCGAAAACTCTGTGATGTAAGTATATTCATCCTAACTTAAAGACTGGGAAACTGAGCTCCAGATCATTCATAGTATTTCTCAAAGCTCATAAAGAACAGACCCAATTCTCATTCAAAATTTCTTTCCAGTAAACATTATAAATCCACAGTTTATATGGAATTGAACAAGTAATGGTAGGATACATTAGTTTGCTGTGCTCAAAATGTTTTATGAAATTATACTGTTAGTTTATTTCCCAGTAATTTTTGCCAGTAGCAAGATTAGTTTTCCATAATAATCAAGTGAATCCATAATATTGTTCAGCAAAAATCAATTCCTGTGGTCAACTTAGAATGTAACAAAATGCTTAGACTTCCTACTTTAGGACATTTTCTGAAGTGCAATCAGTGTATAGAGAGTATACTATTACTTTCCAATAAACCATAGCATCTACTTAAACAATTTTGTACACCTCAGTATCCTGAACTATTTAAAATTCATCATTTACCTTTTCTCTAGGTGCCTTTCCTTTCTAAATATAGTTGATTTCTTTAAAAATTCTCCATAAGCAAGAATAAATGACTTAGAATACATTAATATTCTATGCACTTCATTTACACATATTTTTACTTTTTTTCCCTAGAATCACCTAGGTAGCAATCTTTAGTGCAATGATCCAAGTAATATGTTACTGTAGTGCAGATAGTATAAAATTTCCTGCAATTCTGAGGCTGCAAATGTTTTGTGTAATGATTTTCTATGATAGCGAAGTAGATTGAACAGAAATAAATAAGCATTGGTCTTTCAGAATTAACAGTTTAAAACTGTGTAAAAAATAGGGAGATCTTCATTGACCTTCATCCAGCCTTCTTTTGTGCCTCTTAGCAACCAGAATTTAATACTTCCTGTCTTAATTACCTAGTTCAGAAGTTCCCTAAGCATCAAACCACACAATGATGTCACAAGATCCACCCTGACTTCTTAAAATATTAGTAAGTTCATAACTGTGGTGCTGGAGAAGACTCTTGAGAGTCCCTTGGACTGCAAGGAGATCCAACCAGTCCATTCTGAAGGAGATCAACCCTGGGATTTCTTTGGAAGGAATGATGCTAAAGCTGAAACGCCAGTACTTTGGCCACCTCATGTGAAGAGTTGACTCTTTGGAAAAGACTCTGATGCTGGGAGGGATTGGGGGCAGGAGGAGAAGGGGATGACAGAGGATGAGATGGCTGGATGGCATCACGGACTCGATGGATGTGAGTCTGAGTGAACTCCGGGAGTTGGTGATGGACAGGGAGGCCTGACGTGCTGCGATTCATGGGGTCGCAAAGAGTCGGACACGACTGAGCGACTGAACTGAACTGAACTGAACAGAGAGTTGGCAAATAAGGAGACCAAAATGTAAATCAAATAATGAAAATGAGATGCTTTGATGTTTACTTCATATTTTCCAATCATAGCAACTATTTAAAGGGTCACTTTTTCTTTTTTCCCCCTTAAAATTATATTAACATGAAACTCCCTCATATATATATAATAATATATATTATACAGAGTTCAAATCATCAGTAACCAAAGATGTTAAATAAAAACATATTTTTTTGATGTGGATATGGGGAAATAGAGACAGAATTGATCTAGTGCCCACGTCAAACCACTTGGTAATAATTTTCAGTATCACCTATATGTCTAAATGATATAAAAAGGGCAGTCAAATAGAAACAAAAAATCTACTACTGAAACTTTGTAAACCCTTTCAAGGGGATAATTTGATATTTACTATTTTTTTTTAGAATGCAAACTGGAAAATAAACAGAAAAGCCATAAATTCCCAACTTTATGATATAAAAGAGAAACACCAAAATCAACAACTCTACTAAAATAGTAAGAATTTTCTCCTCACCTTTACATTTCTTGTTACTTTCCATCATAACTATTTCAGTACAAGATGCATTTTTACTATTCAAATGGATTTAAAGCAAATATTCTATGTTATGATTACTTAAATGTTAAAAAATTAGCTTCTCCACATTCATAAAACAAAGTGAAAATCTAATAATACAACAAATTACACATTCTAAACATGGGACAAATTACACAATTAGAAAGAGTCATATCACTGTCATTGTCTTCAAGTATTATTTGTTTCTGAACTAAGCTTTCATGTCTTTTAGCAGATCTGTAAAATTCCGTCGAGATCAAACATTCATTCACTGGTGTATACCCTACAAATACCCTCTCCAGCATGGTTAATGTCTTCTGTTCACTGATTTATTACTTGGAAGGACTGTATTGAGGGGGATGGGATGGATGGAACAGGGGAGTTCAATGGAAGAGATTTTGAAAATGGCAACAGAAAGAAGAGGTAGGGGAAGCTGGAGTAAATGTTGAATTCTTGAAAATATCACAGCTGGAAAATGTTAAATCGACCTTTAATTTGCATCCATGACAATAAAATGATTAACAACTCCAAGTGTTCCCATTGTAATTTTATAATAATTTAAAGATTTTGGATTCAAAAACTCAGGGAATACCAACTATTTATTGGGGAAATTGAAACAAAGTTAAAATGAGCTTTCTTAAATGTTTGAAATAGTATGAATTAGTCATTTGGGGAGAGGTTACTTTAGAAAATAAGCCATTAGGAAAAGGTAGTCTCAAGATGGTGAAGTAGGAGGACCCTAAGGTCAACTCCTTCCATGAACACACCAAAATAAAGCTAGATATATAATAAATCTCCCGTTGAGAATGACCTGAAGCTTAGTGGAATGGCTCTTTTACAACTAAGGATATTAAAAAAAGCAAAATGGAGGTGAAGAGAAATGAACTGGTCATGACCCACAGCACCAGCAGATAAGTCAAAAGAGGATATTGCAAACTAGGGGATATCACAAACTATCCCTAAGGAGCAAGAGGTTCAATCCCCACACTGGGAGCCCCAGCCCTGGGGTCTAGTACTGAGGAAAAAGTGGAGCTTACGACTAGGAGAACCAAAGAGCTGTAGGGAGGTTTTAAAGAATGCACATACATCCTTACTCACTCCAAGTTCCAGTGCAGTGGTAGTAAAGTGAAAAAGTGCCTGGTGCTCTAGCTGGACTGTCAAGACCACCCCAAAATGTCCCACAGCCTGTACCAGTTTCTGACTCTAACATCCCACTCTACCTCCACCAAGACACCTGCCAGCAAACCCAAAGAGAAGTCACAGCTCACACTGGGCTCCAGCGCTATCCCCTCAGGTTCCAGGTCTGCCCCCACTAAGGCAGCAACCACCAGTGCACCCTGGAAGAAGCCCTGTCCTACCACAACTCCAGCTCATCCTTGCTAAGGTGATGGCCCAGTATATCCAGGGAAAAGTCCCAACCCACACTGGCTTCAGATCCTGCCCTCCTACCAAAGCCACTGGGCATACACAGCCTGCACACAACGATGCTTCCACAAAAGGATACATCTCCCAGACCAGGAAAATAATTGTTTCATCTAATTTCATACAGACTAAAAAAGTCAAACAAAATGAGAAGACAGAGGAATATATCAAACAAAAAAAATAGGAGGAAAACCAGGGGAAAAAAACACATAATAACATAATGAAACAGATAGCAAGTTACCTGATGAAGAATTCAAAACAATTGTCATAAAAAATGAATTTAGGAAAAAACAAGAGAAAGATAGTCACAACTCCAACAAACAATTAGAAAATGTAAGAAATAACCAGAGGTGAAGAGTACAATGAGTGAAATGAAAAATTCAGTGGAAGGAATCAACAGCAGATTAGGTGATTAGGTGATGCAGCAGAATGTATAAGTGACCTGAAAAAAAGAAGAGTGCAAATCACCTAAATTAGAAGAGCAAAAAGAAAACAACATTAATTAAGATATTTTAAGGGAATTCTGAGATATAAGATATACCAACATTCATCTTTAGGGGGTCCCAGAATGAGAAGAGAGAGTAGGGCAGAAAATGTGTCTGATGAGATAATGGCTGAAATTTCCCTAATCTGAAGAAGGAAACAGATATCCCAGGTCCAAGAAGCACAAAAAGTCCCAAACAGGAGAACAGATTACTAGGAATTATATTGAACCAGTAATCAATAAGTTCCCAACAAAATCCAGGACCAGATAGCTTCATACGGGAATCCTATCAAACATTCAAAGAAGAATTAAAATTAAGCTTCTCAAATTATTTCAAAAGGTTAGAAGAAAACACACTTTCAAACTCATTCCATGAGGTCTCATTATTCAGATATTAAAACCAAATAAAAACCCTATCAAAGAGGGGGAAAAAATACAAGCCAATATTCTTGATGAACATAGATGCACATATCCTCAACAAAATATTAGGAAACTGAATTCAACAATACATTAAAAGGATCATATATCATGATCAAGTGGCATTTATTCCAAGAATGCAAGGATGGTTCAATATCTTCAACCAACATGACACACATCATATATCATGATCAAGTGGGATTTATTCCAAGAATACAAGGATGGTTCAGTATCTTCAAACCAACATGATGCACCACATCAACAAGACAAATGATAGATACTATACAATCACCTCAGTAGATACAGAAAAATCAATATGTTGACAAAACTCAACAGCTTTTTTAAAATTAATTAATTTATTTATTTACTTTAATTGGAGGCTAATTACTTCACAATATTGTAGTGGTTTCTGCCATACATTGACATGAATCAGCCACGGGGGTACATGTGTCCCCCATCCTGAACCCTCCTCCCACCTCCCTCCCCACCCCTTCCCTCGCGGTTGCCCTAGTGCACCGGTGCCGGGGTCCAGCCCCGGTGGATCCAGGGTGATTTGAAGGGTGGATGGAGTCGGCTAGGAAAGCTTATTTATTTATTAATATTAGATTGGAAAGAGATAGTATAGTAGGAAAATTAAGTGGAGAAAAGAGGCTGAATAACTTGGTTTACCGGGAAGGCCAATAAAACTCCAGACAAGGAGCTTGCACCATCTACATTAGGCCACCGGCGTCTATTTGAATATCAGAGAGTGCCCCGCCTTGGGCTCTCTCTCTCACAGATCTTAAAAGCCAGGGCAAGTAAGTAGACATGATGAGCCTCCCCATTCCAGATGGGAATTCAGCCTGAAATTAGAATAAAGAAGAGACACGGGGGAAACCAGTCCAGCTACTGGTCCCGTCCTCTATTGTCTAGAATCTCCTTTTATAACATAGAGATCAATGGGTAAAACAAAATTATGTGGCGTCAGCAGCCCTGACTCTTATCAAAACCAGGCTTTTCTCTCTGCATACCTAATTGTATACACAAGTCTTAGGTGATTTATATCATCTTCTAGCCAGAGGGTCAATTAACATTTTACAACCTTTTTTCTGATAAGGGTTTGTCAACCAGAAGACTTATTTGTTTGATCTTCCCAAAGTCTGGTGCCACTCTCAGAAAGCACTAAATAAAGTTACATTCTTACATAGCAAGGACACAAGGGGAGTGCAGTGATATATAACAAAGAAAAGTAATTAACTCAAAAGTCTAGTGTTGCTAACATCAAAACTACTATCTATCCTTTTCCATATCCCATTTACATTGATCAACATCCTCCCAGGTGCCTAAAAGATAAAGACTATGGAGGTCTGGCAGCAATCATTGAGTCAACAGTGAAAACCCTCTACCAATATAATTTTTAACTCTTTAGAAAAGGCTATGTTTCTTTAAGATGCTTTTAAGCTGTGTGCCTCTTGCAGTTGGGGGCTGTAAGCAATTCACAAGCTGTAAGAGGTCTGGGGAACCTGTTAGGCAAGCTAGAGAGTTATCAGAGGGGTTTTAACTGAAACATCCCTTTTAAATGCAGAAGACTAAAGCCTTGAATTGACTTTTTCCAGAGAATATCAGAAGAGTGGAAAAGCAGAGTACAAAAGCCGGCAGATTCTTATATTTTGGGGGGTGGATGCTCAGGAGATTCCAGGGGGAACCCCTGAAACCTGAACACGCCCTTGTGTTTGTCAGGCTTTCTTCCGCATGACCTTGTCACGGGCGGGATTCCTCACGCTGGCTCCCAACACACCAGCTTTGAGTGCCCTGTTTCATGCATTGAACTCGGACTGGTCATCTGTTTCACATATGGTAATACACATGTTTCAATGCTATTCTCTCAAATCATCCCACCCTCACTTTCTCCCACAGAGTCCAGAAGTCTGTTCTTTGTATCTGTGTCTCTTTTGCTGTCTCACATATAGGGTCACCATTACCAACTTTTAAAATTTTATATATATATGTGTGTGTGTGTGTGTGTGTGTGTGTGTGTGTGTTAATGTATTGTGTTGGTGTTTTTCTTTCTGGCTTACTTCACTCTGTATAATAGGCTCCAGTTTCATCCAACTCATTAGAACTGATTCATATGTGTTCTTTTTAATAGCTGAGAAATATTTCACTGTGTATATGTACCACAGCTTTCTTATCCATTCCTCTGACAATGGACATCTAGGTTGCTTCCATGTCCTTGCTATTGTAAACAGTGCTGTGATGAACATTGGGGTACACGTGTCTCTTTCATTTCTGGTTTCCTCAGTGTGTATGCCCAGCAGTGGAATTGCTGGGTCATAAGGCAGTTCTATTTCCAGTTTTTTTTAAGGAATCTCCACACTGTTCTCCATAGTGGCTGTACTAGTTTGCATTCCCACCAACAGTGTAAGAGGGTTCCCTTTTCTCCACACCCTCTCCAGCATTTATTGCTTGTAGACTTTTGGATCGCAGCCATTCTGACTGGCATGAAATGGTACCTCATTGTGGTCTTGATTTGCATTTCTCTGATAATGAATGATGTTGAGCATCTTTTCATGTGCTGTCTCTTATACACATCTAGATGTGTATAAGAGACAGCAGGTGGGGCAAATTCTGGACAAGACACAAAGAGACCAAAAAGCCCAATTGCCACTTCTGAAGAACTGGTCAGGGTGTTGGGAGTGAAAGCAGGGTACTGCACATGCCCTCTGCACACACCACCACCAAAGGGTGGGCAAACCACCTAAGCCCCTCCTCTGGCCCAAATCCTTGTCATACCCCTGCCCTCACCCCATATAAGGAACCAGCTTGCACCTTGCTCAGGAGTGAGTAAGCGGACCTGTTACTTGTTCTCATTCCTTTTGCTATACCAGGGGCCCCAATAAACCTTTGCCTGAATTTCCTGTCTGGCTTATGATCAATTTCTATTGATTAAGGAGACCAAGAACTCTGGTTGGTAACATTATAAGGTAGGTATTACTATGCTGGTTTTTAAATGAGAAAATGAAGGCTCCCAAAGGTTATTCAACTTGTCCAAGGTGACACAATTAAGTAGTCGTGCCAGCATCAAACCCAATGTTTTTAACCACCTTCCTCATGTTCATCAGTGCACTTGCCGATTTTTCAAAGGCAGGCAATTCATTTTGCAAACTAGCTCCTGGTTCCTGGAGTGTCACATTCTTTCCTTCTTTGTGTGCCCAGCTGAGATGACACATTCCTCCTATCTCATGTGTTTGTTCAGATCACCAGACAATTGGCTGTTACCTGTTTTCACTTTTCATTTCCTTGTTCTCCTCTGGAGACAATAATAGTTGTGGACACTTTCGAATCCATCTGAGCTAGATTCAAATCAGGACTCTAAGTCTGTGACTCTGGGGCAAATGTCTTAAATTAGCTGAGGCTCAGTTACTCCTTCTGTACAATGGAGTGAAGACTAGGTGCCAACCCACAGGGCACTAGTAAGATTAGATGAGATGATGCGTGCAAAGTGCCTTGAACCTAACGAGGGCTTCAGATGAGCTAGTAAGTGGCAGTAACAATAGTTGTTGCTCCTCCTTAGAGAAGATGGTCTAGATGCCCAGAGGCCGGCCACCTGCCTGCAACCAGAGCAGACTGGCTGACTGCCTGGGTCCTGGAGATGTCCAAAATCTCCATTCAATTACCTCCATCTGTGGGTAAAACAGTCCCTGCGTAATGGACTGATTAATCTCCTTATCGCATGAAGCACACAGTGTAATTACATCAGAGAATTCAGATCCCCAAGCGCAACATCAATCAACTCAGAGAGGGCAACTTCACCCTCCCTTCCCTAACAGCCTGGGGAAAAATAATATGTCTTCGTCTCTGCCTCCCTTGCTCCTTCTTCCCTCTGATGTGAGGTTGGGACTAAGAATGCCTGTGTCAAAAGCTGCCTGGGAAGCAGGTAGGGGAGGAAGGTAAGGCGAGGGGACATCTTTTGGGGGTTATTACTTCTTGGGTTCTGCAAAAGCTGTCACTCCCACACCCCTTGTAAGTTGCTACTTGAGTTTGGACTGAATAAATATGGAGGTGGGATGGGGAGAAGAAGCCCCACTTAAAAAAAAAAAAAAAAGGATGGCTGGACAGAACAGTAAAAACAACTATTCATGGTTGTCTTTTTTATTGAACCCTAACTATTTAGCCTTTTAGATAAAAGGTTATCTCCTTTTGTCTCCTAATAACCTTGTGAGGTAGGCGCTCTTATTAGTCCACAGAATGTAGATGAAAAAACCAAGGCTTGGAAAAGTGAAAGGTCTCCTGGTTGGTAAGTGGCAGAGCCAGGGATCTGAGTGGCTGCTGAGTTGAGCTCTGAAACACAAGCTCTCTGACTCTGCTCCTGTTCCCAACCAGAAGCTCCAGGTCTGTACCAGAGGACACCTAGTACCTCACTTCCCTCACCAAGAGTGTAACTCAGCCGCCCTCATCCCCTTATTTCTCACCTGAGACTCAGCCATCCACTCATCAAATAAGTTAAAAGCATTAGCTATGTGCCGGATACTGGCCAGCTGCCAGAAGGGCAAAGATCTACACACTTGGAGCCCACTCTCAAGGTGATTCAGTCTGATGGAGAGGCTGCATGCCCACACCTTCACTGAGAAGTAATGATGGTCACAACACCATGGACGAAGCTCGCAGACATTGCTTTGCAGAAGAAGCCAGACATAAAACATGGAGGTGGCCCAGAGTATTCTTCTGTTTCTATGAAGTTCTAGATCAGGCAAATCTAACCTATCATGAAAAGTCATCAGGACGGTCATGACCTTTGGAAGCTGGAAACTAAGGAGAGACATGAAGGAATTTTCTTGGTGGCAATATAGGTTTCAAGGGTGTGAGTATGTGTGAAAACTCATTGAATTGTATACTTAAATTTGTGTGTTTCATTGTTTGTTACTTTCTTGGGCTCCAAAATCACTGCAGATGGTGACTGCAGCCATGAAATTAAAAGACGCTTGCTCCTTGAAAGAAAAGCTATGACCAACCTAGACAGCATATTAAAAAGCAGAGACATTACTTTGCCACCAAAGGTCCATCTGGTCAAAGCTATGGTTTTTCCAGTAGTTATGTATGGATGTGAGAGCTAGACCATAAAGAAAGCTGAGTGCCAAAGAAGTGATGCTTTTGAACTGTGGTGTTGGAGAAGACTCTTGAGAGTCCCTTGGACTGCAATTTGATCAAACCAATGCATCCTAAAGGAAATCAGTCCTGACTATTCATTGGAAGGACTGATGCTGAAGCTGCAGCTCCAATACTTTGTCCACCTGATTGGAAGAACTGACTCACTGAAAAAGACTCTGATTCTGGGAAAGACTGAAGGCAAGAGGAGAAGGGGACGGTAGAGGATGAGATGGTTGGATGGCATCACCGACTTGAGCAAGCCCCAGGAGCTGGTGATGGACAGGGAAGCCTGATGTGCTGCAGTCCATGGGGTCACAAAGAGTTGGACACAACTGAGCAACTGAACTCAACTGAACCTCTCCCTAAAAAGTACTGTGAACAAATATCAAAAAATAACAATGTTGGCAGCCATTTGCTGTGTTTAGTATGTGCTGAGCCTTTATGAGCATTAATACATTTAATTCTCATAACAGCATTACTGAGGCTCATAGAGGGTAAGCAACTTGCCCAGGATTACACAGCTAAGAAAGGCCAGAGCCAGTATTCCAACCCAGACTTGTTGCTGACACGTAAATCTGTGCTTCCAACCACTAAGCTATCCTGCCTTCCCTTTGTCATAGTGCTTTCCCGTTTGTAGACTTGGTGGCTACCTAAAATATCCCCACGTAAGACAGATTAAAACAGAGCTCTTCCATTTGCAGCAGGGAAGGGTAACTTGGGTACCCGACTGCTCAGCCTTCTTCGTGTTCTTCAAGGTGAGCTCAGAGATAGCGCCACAGAATACAATGTGGAAGCTACTGACAGAGGTGGATGCTCAGGCTTCTCAGCTCTTAAATATGAGGAATCTATGACTTTGAAGGCTGTGGTCTGTCTTGTCTACAACTGAATCCCCTGTGCCTAGAATATTGCTCTGGTCCAATAAACAGATGAACAGACAGGTGATTCAAAAGTCAGTTCACTTGTTGGGCAGGTAGAAGGAAGCCAGGTGTTTCTTACCCTCCCCTGTCTGAGGAAGCTCCTGGAGGGAAGAAGCCTGTAGACCTGTTCTGCTTGTGCTGCATGGTACCTTCCAACACTCACATTCGTGGCCATTTCACAATCAGGTGTTTCATGTACAAATTTCAATTTTAAGAAAGATCAACACTGGAGATGAGGGACTTGCATTGCTCTCTCAAGGCAGCCATCAGGCAGATGTAGGCAGCAGCAACCTCCTAACTCATCTCAGTCCCCACTTGTTATCCTCAAAAGTATTGGGAGTCCACAGAGCTGGTCACACCTGGGTCCAGCCTTGCTGAGCATCCATAACTTGGGAGACAGTTGGTAATCTGTCAGTGGCTTTCTATTCCTGGCACCTTCTAAGAAATAACTGGCCTGTATGAGGCTGGCCCAGAAAACCAAAGCCCATTCTTTCTCTTCCAGGCGAGAAGAGACAAGGTGACTTCACATCTCATTGGCTGGGGGTGCTCCAGAAACTGCCCACATGAATCCACCCCCATGTCCTCATTCCCCAGTAGGAAAAAAACAACCAGCCTCCTACTTTCTCCCTTCTCATGCAGGACTCTTTGTTCTCAGGCTCCAAAATGCAGGCTCAGCCCCAGTCAAGCTAGGGGAGTGTCATGAAGCCGACACTGTGATCTCCAGCTGCTGGGATTATATATATTTTTTTTTTACTTTTATTTTTTCTTTCTTTATTTATTTTTTAAATTTTATTTTTACTTTATTTTACTTTATAATACCGTATTGGTTTTGCCATACATTGACATGAATCCACCATGGGTGTATATTAGCTCCCAATCCTGAATCCCCCTCCCACCTCCCGCCCAATATCATCTCTCTGGATCATCCCCGTGCACTAGCCCCAAGCATCCTGTATCCTGCATCGAACATAGGCTTGTGCTTCGTTCTTACATGATAGTATACACGTTTCAATGCCATTCTCCCAAATCACCCCACCCTCTCCCTCTCCCACAGAGTCCAAAAGTCCTTTCTATACATCTGTGTCTCTTTGCTGTCTCGCATACAGGGTCATCATTGCCATCTTTCTAAATTCCATATATATGTGTCAGTATACTGTATTGGTGTTTTTCTTTCTGGCTTACTTCACTCTGTATAATAGGTTCCAGTTTCATCCATCTCATTAGAACTGATTCAAATGAATTCTTTTTAATGGCTGAGTAATACTCCATTGTGTATATGTACCACAGCTTTCTTATCCATTCATCTGCTGATGGACATCTAGGTTGTTTCCATGTCCTGGCTATTATAAACAGTGCTGCAATGAACATTGGGGTACATGTGTCTCTTTCAATTCTGGTTTCCTCGGTGTGTATGCCCAGCAGTGGGATTGCTGGGTCATAAGGCAGTTCTATTTGCAGTTTTTTAAGGAATCTCCACACTGTTCTCCATAGTGGCTGTACTAGTTTGCATTCCCACCAACAGTGTAAGAGGGTTCCCTTTTCTCCACACCCTCTCCAGCATTTATTGCTTGTAGACTTTTGGATCGCAGCCATTCTGACTGGTGTGAAATGGTACCTCATTGTGGTCTTGATTTGCATTTCTCTGATAATGAGTGATGTTGAGCATCTTTTCATGTGTTTGTTAGCCATCCGTATGTCTTCTTTGGAGAAATGTCTGTTTAGTTCTTTGGCCCATTTTTTGATTGGGTCATTTATTTTTCTGGTGTTGAGTTGCATGACCTGCTTGTATATTTTTTAGATTAATTCATTTGCTACTATTTTCTCCCATTCTGAAGGCTGTCTTTTCACCTTGCTGTAGTTTCCTTCATTGTGCAAAAGCTTTTAAGTTTAATTAGTTTCCATCTGTTTATTTTTGCTTTTATTTCCATTTCTCTGGAAGGTGGGTCATAGAAAATCCTGCTGTGATTTATGTCAGAGTAAAACTCAACACCTATTCATGAAAAATTCTCAACTAAATTGGTATAGAAACAACATATTTCAACATAATGTAAGTCATTTATGACAAACCTACAGCTAACATCATACTCAATGGTAAAAGCTGAAAGCATTTCCTCTAGTATGCGGAACAAAACAAGGATACCCCCTCTTGCCATTTCTATACAACACAGTATTCAACACAGTAAGTCTAATCACGAGACTTCCAATCAGATAAGAAAAAGAAACAAATGACATCCAAATTGAAAGGGAAGAAGTAGAACTGTCACTATTTGCAATTGATATGATAATATTTACAGTGAATCCTAAATAACGCCACCAAAAAACTATTAGAAAAAATGAATTTAGTAAAGTTACAGGATAGAAGATTAATATACAGAAGTCTGTTGCATTCTTTAATAGTGAATGATCACAAAGAAGACTCAAGAAAATAAACTCATTTACTATCAAGTCAAAAAGAACAAAAGAGCAAGGAATAAATTTAACTAAGGGGATGAAAGATCTGTTGTACTCTGAAAAACATAAGACATTGATGAAAAAAGTTGAAGACAATGTAAATAAATGGAAAGCTAGTTCATGTTGTCAGATTGAAAGAATTAGTACTTTTTAAATGTCTATACTGCCCAAAGCAATCTACAGATTCAACAAAATCCCACAGAATTCAAGAAAAATACCCATGACATATTTCACAGAACTAGAACATATGATCCTAAAATGTGTATAGAAACACAAAAGGCCCTGGGTAGCCAAAGCAATCTTGAATAAAGGACAAATCTGACAGCATCATGCTCTCTGACTTCAAACCATCCTACAAACTATATAATTCAAAATAGTACGATACTGGCACAAAAACATACACATAAATCAATGGAACAAAACAGAGTACAGAAGTAAACCCATGCACATATAATCATTTCAACAGAGACAAGAATATACAATAGGTTAAAGAGTGTCTCTTTAATAAATGGTATTAGGGAAACTGGACAACTACACATAAAAAAATAAAATATAAACATTTTCTCATACCATATATAAAAATAAACCAAAATTGACTACAGACTGAAACACAAGACAGAAAAACTAAAACGAGAACAGTCCTGGGGGAAAAAAAAAACCGTACACAGTATACTCTTTTACCCTGGAGTAAGAAAAATTTGTATGTGTCCGTCTCTTCAGGCAAGAGAAATAAAAGCAAAAATAAAAGGAACCTAATCAAACTTAAGAGCTTTGGCATAGTGAAGGAAACCATTAACTAAACAAAAGGCCACTTTCTGATTGGGAAAAATCTACCTACAATATATCCAGAAAAGGGGTTCAGTTCAGTTCAGTTCAGTTCAGTCGCTCAGTCATGTCTGACTCTTTGCGACCCCATGAATTGCAGCACGCCAAAATATATAAAGCAGAGAGTCCCAGATTCTGGGATCTAATGCCTGATGATGTGAGGTGGGGCTGATGTAACAATAACAGAAAAAAGGTGCACAATAAATGTAATACATTTGAATTATTCTGAAACCACTCCCATCCCCTGGTCCATGGAAAAACTGTCTTCCATGACACCAGTCTCTGGTGCCAAAAATGTCTGATAACAGCTGATATAAAGAATCCAGACAACTCACTATAAAAAAAAAAAAAAGTACAATAGCCCATTTAAGCAATGAGTAGAACAACTTCCCTGCTGGTGCAGTGGCTAAGAATCCTCCTGCCTGCAAACAAGGGTTCAATCCCTGGTCCAGGAAGATTGCACGTGCTGTGGAGTAACTGAGCCTATGTGTCACCATTGCTGAACTGACACTCCAGGGCCCGCAAGCCCCAAGCACTGAGCTCTCCTTTCACTTAACCCTGTGCTCCACAACAAGAGAAGCCCCTGCAATGAGAAGCTCGTGCACCACAATGAAGAGTAGCCTCCACTCACTGAAAGTAGAAAAAACCCCTCAAAGCAATGAGGACCCAGCCCAGCCAAAAATTATTTAATGAATTAATTTTAAAATTAGCAGAAGACATAATAGGCAATTATTTTTCCCAAAGCAATACATACAGATAGCCAACAGGTACATGAAAAGATGCTCAATATCACTAAAACTACAATGAAATACTACCTCACACCTGTCAGAATGGCTATTATCAAAAACACAAAAAATAACAAGAGTTGGCGAGGACGTAGAGAAAAACAAAACAAAACCCTCCTACGCTGTTGGTAGGAATGTAACTTGGCACAGTTACTGTGGAAAACAATATGGAGTTTCCTCAAAACACTGCAAATATGACTACCGTACAATCTACTCCTGTGTATTTATCTGAAGAAAACAAAAACTCTAATTTGAAAAGATATGTGTACCCCAACGTTCATAGCACCATTATTTACTATACCCAAGATATGGAAATAACAACCTATTTGTCCATCAATGGATGAATGGATAAAGAAGAAGTGACATATAATGAAATATTTTTCAGTCAGAAAAAAGACATCTTGCCATTCACAACAACATGAATGGATTTGGAGGGTAATAAGTTTAATGAAATAAGTCAGATAGAGAAAGACAATTACTGAATGTTTTCAGAAATGTATAGCATCTAAAAAAGCAAAACAAATAAACAAATGTAACAAAACAGAAATAGTCACAGATGCAGAGAACTGTGGTTATCAGAGGGGTTATCAGTGGGGTGGGGGAGTGTCAAAATATGTGAACGGGATTTGGAAGTACAAAATACCAATTAGAAAGTAAGTCATAGAGATATAAAGTACAACTCAGAAAATATGCCCAATATTTTACAATAACTTTGGATGGCATATAATCTACCAAATGTTTAATCACTATGTTGTATACCTGAAACAAATATAGTACTATAAGTCATCTATCCTTCAAAAAATACAGCCATTCACTTAGCACCAAGAAGTTTCAAAAGCACTATACACAGAAAACAAGGGTAAAATACCCAGGCATCTTCTTTAGTAGGGGGACAGGCCTGAAGGTGTACTTATTTTGTAATTAATGAAAAGTAAGAAGACCCTCTTTGAAAGTTTTGTTTGAGGGTCAATAATTAAATGTACGCTCTGAAAGAAGGTCAAGAATGACCAAACTAATCATTTCTGAATATTAATTTTAGAACCAGTAAAGAGAAACCAGTTCTTAATGAAGTACAAAGAAAAAATACCAGTAATGTTTATTCTACTTGCCCATCAACTTCTGGCCAACAATTCCCCAAGAAAAACTTCTTTCAATGTGTTCATTTTATTTCCCTTATTAAAGAAGGGATACAGGAAAGAAGAGGCTTTATTTTGCCTGTAGCACTAACTAACAAAATAAGAAACAATCCTCTCTGCTTTGTCAATGGGTTGCAAAGAGCCAGACATGACTGAAGAGATTCAGCATGCACGCATGACAAAGAACATCCTTGAGTGCAAGGGATTGGTGACCACAAAGTGTGTCTCAGCGTATACATCCATGATGACCCTGGAGTTGAGCTCCTGTCATTCCCCAGAAGGAAGGTGCTATGTGCTAAGTCGCTTCAGCCATGTCTGACTCTTTGCAGATCCTATGGACTGTAGCCCACCAGGCTCCTCTGTCCATGCCCTTCTCCAGAGGATCTTCCCAATCCAGGGATGGAACCCACCTCTCTTGTGTCTCTTGCATCAGCAGGCGGGTTCTTTACCTCTAGTGCCACCTGGGAAGCCCAGAAGGAAGGTGGAGGTGACAAATGGAAATCTGATAATAGATATAATGAAGATAAAATATTATAGTTGCTTCTGAGGCTCCAAATGAGGCTTCACTACTTGGGAAAATGAAGATTTTAATGCTGTCAACCATAAGTGTTAAGTGTTAGTTGCTCAGTCGTGTTTGACTCTTTGTGACCCCATGGACTGCAGCCCACCAGGCTCCTCTGTCCCTGAGATTTTCCAGGCAAGGATACTGGAGTGGGTTGCCATTTCCTTCTCCAGGGGATCTTCCCAACCCAGGGATCAAACCCAGATCTCCTGCAGTGCAGGCAGATCCTTTACCGACTGAGCTACAAAGGAAGCCCTATATGGTTGTCAACCATAGCTACCCATACTTCAAATCGCAGCAGTCTGGTAATCTAGTAAGTCACATTTTGGTGGCATCCACCAAAATATACACAAAATTACTGACTTACATGGATGACATAGCATTTCAAAAAACAGGACAGTAATAGAGGCTCAGATGTAGAGAATGGACTTGCAGACACAGGGCAGGAAGGAAGAGAAGCATGGGACGAATTGAGAGAGTGGCACTGACATGTATACACTATCACATGTGAAACAGATAGCTGGTGAGGACCAGCTGTATACCACAGGGAGCTCAGCTTAGTGCTCTGTGATGACCTAGAGGGCAGGGATAAGGGGAAGTGAGAGGGAAGCTCAAGAGGGAATGGATATATGTATACTATAGCTGATTCTCAATAATGACTTTTCAAAATTAAATCAGCATGAGGACTTTCAAGTAATGTTTGGATCATGGGATATTCAAGATGAAGCACTGTTTGCATACCACGTAATTATGGAGGATTAAAAACCTAAACTTGTACTTTCTCGGAACCCAAGCTTATAAACCTCGCAGAACTTAAAGATTTTTTAAATTGCACTTATACTCTTGAATGGAGGAGGAAATGGCAACCCACTCCAGTAAACTTGCCTGGAGAATCCCATGGACAGAGGAGCCTGGCGGGCTACATATAGTCCATGGAGTTCAAAGGGTCAGACACAACTGAGTGACTAATACTGTGGCTGATTCACTTTGTTGTATGGCAGAAACTAACACAACATTGTAAAGCAATTATACTCCATTTAAAAAACAGTTTTACCAGACAGGGCCTTGTTATGAATCTATTTTATCAACTAGTGTATAGATTTATATAAGTAGGCTGCATAGTATAATTTTTTCAAAAACTCCCTGCACATTAATATATTAATCTGTATCGCAGGCAGATTCCTCACCATCCGAGCCACCAGGGTAAGCCCATATACCATAAGTGTACAACTAAAAGTGAACTTCTGTAATCTGCCCAAGCATGAACCTTATGCTGAAATGTGGGTGTGAATATTTTACAGTGATATTATTAATCAGCTCCCCTCATTTTCCCTATCACCTAGATTTTAAAATTACTTTCATCTTTTGCTTTTATTACCCAATTTCCTTCAGAAGAGAATGCTCTTGTTTCTTTATGCCTACATTTTATGGTGATCTTGAGGACATATAAAGGGAATGACCTACTCACAGGTGAAGAAAGGTTATGAAAAACTTTATTCCTTTGTTTTCTCCTCCTTGCCTCTGAATGATTTTGTAGAAGAAATATAAATTGGTCTTCTCCTCCTGGGAGAATACTCATATGAGCATGCTATAAAGCAAACACACACGTTTTTCCAATAAGCACTACCCAAGCACTGTGTTAATAATTTATTAATTCATGTACTCAGTCTGTCAGCCAATAAGCATTAGGTGTTTACTGTATTACAGGCTTTGTGCTGGACTCTAAAAATAAAAGATAAATCCAACATAGTTTAATAAAGAAATGAAAGAATTATTAAGAAAAATAGTCAATGAATGATTGATTTGAGATGGGATTGCTTATTTATTCAATAGCATTAAATAGTAAACTCTGAGGGCTGAACAAATATTTTTGACTAGGTGGATCAAATGAAGGAAGAAAACACTGCCTCCAAGTGCAGTTTCCATTCTTCCAGAGAGATGTTTGACCACAGACATCTGCTCTCATTTGGGGCCCATATTAGATAGGTAAAGATGTAGGTGGCTCTTGTTACCTTGTTAAACTGCTGCTGCTGCTGCTGCTGCTGCTGCTGCTGCTAAGTCGCTTCAGTCGTGTCCGACTCTGTGCGACCCCATAGACAGGAGCCCAACAGGCTCCCCTGTCCCTGGGATTCTCCAGGCAAGAACACTGGAGTGGGTTGCCATTTCCTTCTCCATTGTGTGAAAGCAAAAAGTGAAAGTGAAGTCGCTCAGTCGCATCTGACTTCTAGCGACCCCATGGACTGCAGCCTACCAGGCTCCTCCATCCATGGGATTTTCTAGGCAAGAGTACTGGAGTGGCTTGCTATTGCCTTCTCCGTTGTTAAACTGACAAGGTGCTAATTAGTGATTTTCCACTTAAAATGTGCTGTTTGTGTGTTATCTTTTGCTGCTAAGATGCCTTTTACTTCCAAAGATTCCCTGAACACCTGAAGATTCAGATTTCAGAAAACTGAAGTTTTTCTGTTGATGTTGTTGTTCAATCACTCAGTCATGTCTGACACTTTGCAATCCCATGGACTGTAGCACACCAGGCTTCCCTGACCTTCACCATGTCCCAGAGCTTGCTCAAACTCATGTCCATTGAGTCAGTGATGCCATCCAAGTATCTCATCCTCTGTCGTTCCCTTCTCCTCTTGCCTTCAATCTTTCCCAGCTTCAGGGTCTTCTCCAATGAGCCAGCTCTTCGCATCAGGAAGCCAAAGTATTGGAGCTTCAGCAACAGTCCTTCCAATGAATATTCAGAATTGATTTCCTGTTTTTTCTGAGCAATGACAGAACCTCAAGACAGGGTAGAAGTTAAAAACGTACTCATTATTAAGTTGATGGAATAGAAATTGCACAAGAATTTCTAACCTCAGCATCATTTTACGTGTGTGTGTGTGTTTATGCATGTATATGAATATATATGCATGTGTATGTATATATACGACTTCCCTGGTAGTTCCATGGTAAAGAAACTGTCTGCAATGCAATGCAGAGACACAGGTTTGATCCCTGGGATGGAAAGATACCCTGGAGAAGGAAATGGCAAGCCACTCCAGTATTCTTGCCTGGGAATTCACATGGACAGAGGAGGCTGGAGGGCTACAGTTCATGGAGTCGCAAAGAGTCAAGCATGAGTGAAGTGACTGTGCATGCATGTACACACATGTATACATCAGTTCAGTTGCTCAGTAGTGTCTGACTCTTTGCAACCCCATGGACCAGCATGCCAGGATTCCCTGTCCATCACCAACTCACAGAGCCTGCTCGAACTCATGTCCATATACATATATATGTAAGAATATTTATTGGATTTCCAATTTGTCAATGGCTCTTTAATCAACTGATTTCCAATGAAACTGACAATTTTTATGTATCACACTGGCAAGAATTACAAAGCTTTCCAATACACTTTGATGGAAAGTTTGTGGAAAATGTCTCATAAATGGACAGCAACTTGGAAATATCTATTAACTTTAAAAATCCACTTGCCCTTGTCTATAATAATTCGCCTTGAGGGTATTTAACCCTCAAGTAGACCCCACACATAAAAGAAATGATGTTTGTAAGATTATTGTCATAAACAAAGAGTGGAAACAGCTAAGAGTCATCTACAGGATGTTCACTGTAGCATACCATGCAACCCTGAAAGGGTAGGAAGATGTAATCCGGAAAACTCTCCAAGATATGTTAAGAAACAAAAAGAGCAAAGTTAAAGAGAATAAAGGTAACATATTAAATTGTGTAAGAAAGGAAGAGTTGCAAAATATAAAATATGTGCTTGTATTTGTAGATATACTGAAAAGATACTGAAAAGTCTAGTAAGAATGGTTACTGTGGGGGCAGAGATAACAATAAAGGTCAAAGTAAAAATGAATCTGACCAATGCATGCCTTTTTAATCTCATTTTTAAAATATTTTGAACATATGAATATATCACTAGTCAATAAGAAATTGAAAATGTATAAATAAATTATTGTTTGATTTTAATTTTTACCTTTACCATCTTGACTGAAGTAAAGTGATATTCTTTCAGGTCAATTGATGTTCAGAAATCTCAGTAGCACAATTACCTTGTCATATCTATGAATTCTTCTTAGGTTTTATGATGGTAAAGATGAATATAATCATTTAATATTCTTAAAGATCTACTCTGATATTTGTGCCAGTCATTAGGGGTATCCATCAATATTATGATTCTCCTTCCTCCACATCTATTAAAGGACCATAGTTTTGCTGCTTTTATTGAAATTAGGTGATATTGTGTGTCTTTATTTGAGTAAGGAAATATGCATGGAAGCAATATGTCACTTCTAGACAAAGGCATTTAATTGCCAGAGCCACAGGTCCTTTATCCTGCTGAAGTTATTTTGGAAGGCTATATTAAGAAGATGGAGAAGGAAATGACAACCCACTTCAGTATTCTTGCCTGGAGAATGAGAATCTTCTATCAGGTCTTTAAAGTGTCTTGGAAAGTAAGTTTCCCTACTGATCCATATTCAATGTGAAAAAATGAGAAGAAAAAGGAAAAGACAAGAGACTGAAGAACACTTATTTGCAAGGGGCCTTTAGCCCTGTCCAAAGAATAATATTCTCTCATCCAAGACTCAGGGTTTACCCTATACTGCTGCTGCTGCTAAGTCACTTCTGTCGTGTCCAAGTCTCTGCGACCCCATAGACGGAAGCCCACCAGGCTCCTCTGTCCCTGGGATTCTCCAGGCAAGAACACTGGAGACACATAAAGCTTTCTCAGCATGATTTGATGATACTAGCCTTTTAATTTTAACTTCAAACAAAAATTGTCTGGTAAGATATGTAGACTTGGAAGAGATAAGGGACTCACAAGGGAACTTGAGTGCCTAATTCCTCATCAGTCACTTTCCTCAGTGTACATCAATTACTAACCAATCACCTAGAAGACAACGTTAGTCAGACCCTCCCTGGAAGCCAGACACCCTGTAAGTACAAAGCCAAAGGAGAAGAGAGAGGCAGGGGATGAGATGGTTGGATGCATAACCCATTCAGTGGATATGAACTTGAGCAAACTCCGGGAGATGGTGAGGAACAGGGAGGCCTAGCATGCTGCAGTCCATGGGGTCGCAAAGAGTCGGACACGCTTAGTGACTGGCCACAACACAAGGGAAACATCCAGGTTCCAGGTCTAGGGATCTCAAAGTTAGACTCGGAATCACATGATCTTGTCTGAACAACCTTAGCATCTTGCAATGAACCCTTGTGCTCACCACTCTTGAACCACAGCCCTCGGGATAACACCTACAATCCAGTTTTGAGGGGATACAGATTGTTATCCTCAAATAATCATTATTTTTCATATTAATAAAAAAGTCAAAATCCAGCCTATCAAAATCTATATGCCTATCAAACAACTATAAATTTTTGTAGTTCTATTTTACATGTTGTTGTTGTTTATTCAACCAAGCTGTGTCTGACTCTTTTGCAACTCTATGGACAAGACTCGTCTGTTCACGGTATTTCCCAGGCAGGATTCTGGAAAGGGTTGCCTTTTCCTTCTCCAGAGGATCTTCCTGACCCAGGGATCAAACTCATGTCTCCTGCAAAAGTAGGTGATCCTTTACCACTGAGCCACCAGGGAAGCCCATTATTTTACATATCTTATAGGAAAAGAGTAGAAAGGCAAACTGTCAAGGTGTATGATCAATAAGCATATCAGAACAAATCATTAAACAACTCAGTTCTATTAAGGGTGAACATTGACTAAGTCTCAGTGGAATTCACACTGGCCAATGTGGCTTTTAAAGGTTTACAGGTGAAAAAAGGTTCAGACGTGAAAAGGTTTACAAGTGAAAACAAGTTCTATAAAATCTCCAATCTAATAAAAGCACACAAAAGTGCTGCTCGTTTTGTTCTCACATTCATACAGTTCAATTAGGTTGTCAAAATTAAAATGAGGTTTAACACAAGTCAAATTTCCTCCTTTCAAGGTAACACTCAACATTTTTCTTTGAATTTTATAAGTTGTTGCTGACAAAGAGAGTACAGATAAAGAGCTGAATTGGAATAGTCAAGGAATCACATATTCATAAAGTTAAAACCTTTTCCTGAAGTCTTCTTTCAAAAAAAAAAAACAAAACAGTATTAGATAAGTGAACTTCACTCAAAATATAATACAAGCTTGGAATTTACATTGCATAAGTGTAAGTCAGTCATGTCCAACTCTTTGTGACCCCATGGACTGCCAGGCTCCTCTGTCCATGGAATTATCCAAGCCAGAATACTAGATTGGGTAGCCATTCCCTTCTCCAGGGGATTCTTCCCAACCCAGGGATTGAACCCAGGTCTCCCACATTACAGGTAGATTCTTAATCATCTGAGCTACCAGCGAAGCCATTAGCTAGCTGTAGGTTTATTTCTTAAATCATTGTGTCCACTCTGAAAGATGTAATATACTTCTAGTCTTATGATATATCCATTTAGTCTTTTTTTCAGCTTATAATTTTAACATTTAAAAATACTTTTATCAGAAAGAAAAGGAGAGATTTTAATCAGTCTTTGAACAAAACCAGCAAAGCCAATTCTCTAAATATGTCATTTCTGTCTTGGACAAATATATGAAATACTTTCATGATTCTTAGGCTCTTCACTTTTCTCCTGCTCCAGTTTTTCTCCCTCATCTTCTTTCTTCTTCCATCCCCTCCTCCCCTCTCCATTCTCTCTTCTTCCCCATCCTTCTCCTCCTCCTTACCCTTCACTTCCTCCTTGTCCGTAATTTCAGCCTTCTTTTCGCCATTAAGCCATATGTGCAATGCCTGCTTTGGTGACAGTATTAACAGTTATGTAATGGAAAAAGAAAATGTTTGATTTGAGCTCTGATGAGAGATCTGCAAATGAACCAACATGGTTTATTTAGACTCTCATTTATAATTTGTAATAACCAATATCAAGAACAAATATAGCAAAGATCTCTTATGTGCATGTGGGGAGTGTATTTACAAGTACATGTCTCTGTTTAGATAGCTTGAAATTCATACAGGAAAGTATTAGCAGTTTCACACTTAATGTCTTCCAGATAAAAAAGATGACTGTCTGCTAATTGAATGGTATAAAGTGGAATTGTCACATAAAATTCATGATTTTGGAGATGGTAAACATTAACATCAAATATGGTGACAACTGTGCTAAACTAAGTCTCTGCTTTTCACTTTACTGTTAAAGTTTTATTAGAGTAGAGAGCTGTTAAAGATGTCCATAGCTGCAAAACCACCGTTCTCATTTCATTTAAGAATAGTGGCAAATTGAATCCTCCTTCATAAACACTCATTGGGCTTGAAAGAACGTGAAATTCTAACTACCTAACTCAAACTGTGAGCTTTGCTGGTTGCTCAGTGGTTAAGAATCCACCTGTTAGTTCACTCTAGCAAAGTAACACTCAAAATTCTCCAAGCCAGGCTTCAAAAGTACATAAACCATGAACTTCCAGATGTTCAAGCTGGATTTAGAAAAGGCAGGGGAACCAGAGAACAAATTGCCCACATCCGCTGGATCATTGAAAAAGCAAGAGAGTTCCAGAAAAACATCTACTTCTGCTTTATTGACTACGCCAAAGCCTTTGAGTGTATGGATCACAACAAAATGTGGAAAAATGTTAAAGAGGTAGGAATACCAGACCACCTTATTAGCCTCTTGAGAAATCTGTATGCAGGTCAAGAAGCAAAAGTTAGAACTGGACATGGAACAACAGACTGGTTCCAAATTAGAAAAAGAATATGTCAAGGCTGTATATTGTCACCCTGCTTCTTTAACTTATATGCAGAGTACATCATGCAAAATGCCAGGCTGGATGAAAGACAAGCTGGAATCAAGATTGCTGTGAGAAATATCAATAACCTCAGATACGCAGATGACACCACCCTTATGGCAAAAAGTGAAGAAGAACTTAAAAGCCTCTTGATGAAAATAATAGAGGAGATAGAAAATGTTGGCTTAAAGCTCAACATTCAGAAAAGTAAGATCATAGCATCTGGTCCCTTCACTTCATGGCAAATAGAGGAGGAAACAGTGGAAACAGTGACAGACATTACTTTTCTGGGCTCCAAAATCATTGCATATGGTGATTGAGGCCATGAAATTAAAAGATGCTTCCTCCTTGGAAGAAAAGTTATGACCAACCTAGACTGAATATTAAAAAGCAGAGACATTACTTTGCCAACGAAGGTCCATCTAGTCAAAGCTATGGTTTTTCCAGGAGTCATGTGTGGATGTGAAAGTTGGACTATAAAGAAAGCTGAGCATCAAAGAATTGATGATTTTGAACTGTGGTGTTTGAGAAGACTCTTAAGAGTCCCTTGGACTGCAAGGAGATCCAACAAGTCAATCCTAAAGAAAATCAGCCCTGAATATTCATTGGAAGGACTGATGCTGAAGCCGAAACTTCAACACTTTGGCCACCTGATGTGAAGAAGTGACTCACTGAAAAAGACCTTAATGATGGGAAGGATTGAAAGCAGGAGGAGAAGGGAAACCAGAGGATGAGATGGTTGGATGCCATCACCAACTCGATGGACATGAGTTTGAGCAAACTTTGGGAGTTGGTGATGGACAGAGAATCCTGGTGTGCTGCAGTCCAAGGGGTTGCAAATAGTCAGACATGACTGAGAGACTGAACTGACCTGCCGGTGCAGGAGACGTGGGTTTGATTCCTGGATCAGGAAATCTCCTAGAAGAAAAAATGGTACCCATCCCAGTATCCTTGCCTTGAAAATCCCACAGAGGGGCCTGGAGGGCTACAGTCTATGGGGTCACCAAGAGTCAGACCCAATTTCCTGATTGAGCACACGACCCTAACTATAAGATGTTAGCTATTAAGTCCAGTGATCTTGAATCACTCTTGATTTCTTTTCACACATTTTAGAAGAAATTTTGTTTTAAATATTTGCCAAAGGCATTTGATGAAAAAATTAAACTGAAAAACAAAAATAAATAAAACACCAAAATATAAAACAAAGACATGATGGCTAGAGTAGCTCACCCTAGGTCATCATTAATATCTGTGACTGCCTCTGCATAGGTGGGATAGAACACAGTCCCCTTGACTCCAGTGTATTTACACATAACTCTAGCAACCGCTGACAGCAGTGGAGAGTCCCTATACCATGAGGAAGAAAAAACCTCAAGAGAGGAGAAAGAAATGCAATTTCTGCTGTGTAGAGCTTGCAAAAAACCATCTTTTCTCAGCTTTTGAAACTTTGGACAGTAAAACTTTACCTCAGTTTCCAAAATATTAACTCTTGTTAATTATAAAATTAAAATGATATGAACAAATAAGTTGCTTTAGAAAGCTGTTTCTCTGAGGAATTGATGAAATCATTTATTCACCCATGCCATGTATCATTACATAGTAAAGGACATTGAGGTAAGTGCTAAAAAGAGATGTGAAGAAGCCTTAGATAGCACTGGTTAAAATGCGGTACAGGAGGAAGAGCCCCTGGAGTAGGAAATGGCAACCATTCTCTTGCCTAGAGACTCCCACGGACAGAACAGTCTGGCAGGGTGTAGTCCGGAGGGTCATGAGAGTCTGACACAGCTGAGTGACTAAATGATGATAGCAGGAAGAAGATTAATCCAAAGATAAATTACTGAGAATTACTTGGTTAAGAATCAGCAATTGACCTCTCATCTGACACGGTATAGTGGCAAGCAGACAGATTTGAAGTTAGATCAACTAGGTTCTGAATATCAATTTCAATGCTTGTGTGAGTAGAGGAGTTATTTAAACTTAGGTATTAAAGAGGGTAACATCAATTTGCAATACACAGTACACATGTTGACTTAGTAACACACTGTGTGTAAAGAGCTTTCTATACTGCTTGTCCTGTAGTGGGTATTCTCTATGTGGCAGGAATCATTTGTGATAAAGTGGTGTTGTGCTATCAATAACATCTAATGAAAAAAATTAAATAAATAAAAATATATTTATTTCACATCTATAGAAGTCATTGTTACTTTGACAGTCTAAAAATATTTTAATATATATTTTTTAACATATTTAAGTTTAGATAACTTTTTCTTTACAAATTAGATCTTGAGAAACTGGTATTTAAATTTAGAATTGTGTCCTTTAGAGTACACCTGCTGATAACCTCCCGACTTCTACCATAGTGCTGCACATACTGTCATTTTTACAGTGAGGCATTCACAGGAACATTCTTTTACGGCAGTTACTCACATATACCAGTATTACTAACACAATATTGCCAATATTACTATGATAAGCACTAAAGAAAAAGCTGTTGTTTTTCTTAAACACAATATTTTATATTTTTAGCGGAAGTTCATTTGAATTAACTCATTACTTTAAATATGTTACACTAAATGTCACTGTTCACAAAGGTAATACACTAGAGTGGAATAGATAATAAATAGCATACGTGAGTTCAGATAAAGAAGAAAGCTATGAGAAGGCAGAGAATGATACTGATTGGAAATGCTACTCCAGGTCTAATTTTAGTCAGCAAGAGTGATGGATGGGTGATATTTCTTAGCCTCCCATCTCTCTTCTGTATTACAGTCTATAATTTTTTTAAGCCTGAAAATTACATTTCTCTGACTCCTTCCCTAGTTGTCTTTCTCCCAGTAGGAGTCAATGGAGAGAGAGAGGAAGTCAGGAGGAAGGGAAAAGCATTGTGTCAGCCTTCTCTAGGGTCTGGTTACTCAGGTACCAGTGACTCAGCACAACAGGCTGGTAGCCTCCAGACCAAAGGCACTATCAACTTTTCAAATTTAAGATAGCACAGGATCTTCCTGTTGGTTCCTTCAATACCTTTATAACAAATACCTGCAATTCCTGCTGCAATTCCTCTTTGTTTGAAGCATCAGAATGGTTCCTGGTATTTTTTTATTGACGTCTATAAAATATAGCTGATGAACCTGTATATTCTAATCTTTGCCAACTTAGAAAATATTTGAAGCACAAGGATAACCAGGAAAAAGGAGTCTGGGAAAGTCGGATCTGGTTGTCACACCCAGCTTGTCACAGACAAATTCCACAGAGCTCAGAAAAATAAAAGCTGAACTCAAACTCTGAAAATGAATACAGTACCAGACCACTGGGCTTTTCTCAAGAAGAAAATGCTAAGATGCTGTGATTGTGAATGTACAGCTTCTGTAAAGGTGAGCCCACATGAAACACGCAATGGTAGATCTCAAGCTGGCTTCAGCAATGATGAAGGTGGTGGCGGCGGTGGTAACCACCATTACCCCCATGCTGCTGGCCGCAGTTCCAAAGTGAGTGTTCTTAGTAAGGATAACCAAACTTTTTTAAAAGTAGGAGAGTAAAAACCTTCAGGATGGGTATCCTTGTTTCTTCTAAGGGAGTAATATTTGAGAGACCTCTCTTTGAGTAAACAAAGTTAGTTCACCCTCTCTCATGGATACTAACTTTGTGAAGCTTTTGAAATTTTTTTCATTTCCAAGCAACATTTCCTCTTCCACAAATACACATACTACAGAACATTTAGAGAACTGCTCTTTAAACACAAGTTTATATCCATCAAAATTCTAAATTCTGCCAGCCTAATGACTTCCCTCGTGGCTCAGACAGTAAAGCGTCTGTCTACAATGCGGGAGACCTGGGTTTGATCCCTGGGTTGGGAAGATCCCCTGGAGAAGGAAATGGCACCCCACTCCAGTACTATTGCCTGGAAAATCCCATGGACAGAGGAGCCTGGTAGGCTACAGTCCACGGGGTTGTAAAGAGTCGGACACGACTGAGCAACTTCACTTCACTTCACTTTAATGGAAAGCTGAGAAAATGCCACTCAAAGAAAGGTTCTATAAGTCCCAAAGCTGAAGGTAAACAAGTTCATACTCTAAGCATCGCTCTCCATCACCCACTTCTGTGTATAACTAAAAATGTGCTCTCTTTGTGGGGTTCTCTTACAAGTTGCTAAGTTTGGCATCAAGTCTAGAATTTACACTCCATCATTTCTCTAAGGAAGAAGAAAGGTGGTCAGGGTGAAAGAAATTCCCAATGAGCAAGCCTCCTTGGCATGCCCTCTCTCTGGATCAATATATGAAAAGGACTGGAGAATCTGATGGACAGAGGAGCCTGGTGGGCTACAGTCCACAGGGTTACAGAGAGTCAGACATGACCAAAGCAACTGAGCATGCAAGCATGCACTGTTCACTAAAAGACCATTGATGACAAATTCATACAACATCACTAATGTGAAAGATTTGGAGAAAACAAAAATATGTTTGAGCTGGAAATGATCTGAAACAGTCACATAACAAAAATATAAAGCCAAATACACAACTTATATGAATTTTTAAAATAAGAAAGTTGAACTCTCATTGCATTTTCATTGCTTATTTTTCTTTCTTTATTTTACTTTAGCAAACTGTTTCAGACTGTGTCACTAGTCTGGTAGAAATTATTTCTACACAATTACTCCAATGGAATACTTTGATGAAAGTCTGCCAAGTTCTGTTACTGTCATTGATTTAAATGACTGAAAACTGCAGATGATCATAAAATTATTGTGTCTAGTTCTGATATAAGAATTCTTAATTTATTTGTTCAGCTCTGATTCGACTCGGTTGAATTCTTGACAAGTTCAGTTCAGTTCAGTCGCTCAGTCGTGTCCAACTCTTTGCGACCCCATGAATCGCAGCACGCCAGGCCTCCCTGTTCATCACCATCTCTCGGAGTTCACTCAGACTCACATCCATTGAGTCAGTGATGCCATCCAGCCATCTCATCCTCGGTCGTCCCCTTCTTCTCCTGCCCCCAATCACTCCCAGCATCAGAGTCTTTTCCAATGAGTCAACTCTTCGCATGAGGTGGCCAAAGTACTGGAGTTTCAGCTTTACACCAGGCTCCTCTGTCCATGGAATTCCCCAGGCAAGAATACTGGAGTGGGTTGCCATTTCCTTCTCCAGGGGATCTTCTCGACCCTGAGATTGAATCTGGGTCTCCTACATTGTAGGCAGATTCTTTACTGCCTGAGCCACTGCTTCTGTTCATAGTAATAGCTGCCAAGTAGATTGTGGGGTGGGATTAGATAACCGTGTACAATTTTGTTCCCAGTATATAATGAAAGCAAGACTCACAACATTTGTATACAAAGCATTTATCAGGCAAGCCCTAAACAATTTATATTGTCTGATCTGTAAACTCCATGAATTCTACTATCTTGAGACTGATCAAGATAGTCCAAGAATCTTAATAGTTAGTCCAAGACAGTCCAACAATCTTCCTGAGACAGGATTCTAAGACTCTTGGAATCTGTTAGTAAGAAACCCTCCAGAAACCAAGTTCTTGTTTCAAGATCCTTAAGTGATACCATCCTAAAAATGCTAGCTACTAACCTTGCTAGATTTTCATATTTTAGTCCATCATATATTAAATGTCTTTAATTTCACTAGTGAGAGCCGTCACGCTAATAACTCAGTATACTCAATGTATTAACTCATTGCGCCAGTTAGCAAAATCTTCAAATGTTGTCAAAAACAGAGAGAGCAAAAGTGCTTCCATTATGTACATTTCAGGAGGGTAGCCATTCTGAAATACTACTAAGAGAGTAAGAAGTGGATTTGCTGATGAAACAAACCATAGAAGTGAAATCTGAACTAACCCATACTTAAATTCCCACTGCTCATACTGAAACATTTTAAAGTAAATTACAGTTTCTATAACAATATACTTTTGATTGTCTTTTGGCCTCTTTCTACTCTAAATATCATTTTATTGTACAGCTCTCAGTATCTGTGTCCCAAAGTATCAGCTGTTACGAGGAAAAAGTTTAAATATGTGTATGGGTTAACGTAAACTTCATTTTTATGGAATACTTGTTATCATACAAAGAGAATTTACTTAGTAGTTCAAAGGAACATTTGCCCAGAGTGGTTTGGGATTCCATATAAAAATGCATTTTGTTGTTGATGTTGTTTTAGAATAGGATATTTTAGAATAGTATTTCTGGGTGGAGCATGGCTGTGTCCATGGGATTCTCCAGGCAAGAATACTGGAGTGGGTTGCCATTTCCTTCTCAAGGGATCTTCCCAACCCAGGGATCAAACCCAGGTCTCCCACATTGCAGGCAGATGTTTTAACCTCTGAGCCACCAGGAAAGCCCCATTAAAGAGAAGAAAACTTAAGATATTGAGGAAAAACCTTATTTCAAATACAAGTTAAGGGTTTTGTTAACTTACTGAAAATCCTTAACATTTCCAAAGTGTACATGAGTAAGAAACAGAGTGAATATATGGGTTTGATGATATCTATACAAATTCGATAGTCAGTACTTCTCTTGGACCTTTTATTTCCTTTTATGATATCTTTAATTTCACACATGACAAAATGCAAATTAACTATCACTCAAAAATTGCTACTGAAAATGTAGTCTGTTGGCCATCTGGGTTCTTGTTAGAAAGACAAATTCTGGGGTTTCCCCTCAGTCTCAGGGAATCAGAATATCTTGAGGGACAGCCAGCAGTGTGAGCTTTATCCTGACCCTCAAGATGACTCATACTCGATGAAGTATGAAAAATACTGATCTAAAAGTTATCAAGTATCTCCAGAGTCACTTCTTAGTATTCATATCAAATCTATTAAAGTAAAAGCTAGCCATTTAAGATATTGCCTGATAAATCCTCTCATTCTTACTGTGTGAGATTGAAAGCATAAAACTTGCAATAGCTGTTGTTGCTATTCAGTCACTAAGTCATCCGACTTTTGCGACTCCCTTAACTGCACCACGCCAGGCTTCCCTGTCCATCACTATCTCCCTGAGTTTGCTCAAATTCGTGGCCACTGAGTTGGTGATGCCATCCAATCATCTCATCCTCTATTGACCCCTTCTCCTCCTGCCCTCAATCTTTCCCAGATTCAGGGTCTTTTCCAAGGAGTCAGCTCTTTGCATCAGGTGGCCAAAGTATTGGAGCTTTCACTTCAGCATCAGTCCTTCCAGTGAACATTCAGGGTCGATTTCCTTTGGGTTATAGCCTTTCAAAGAAGGCAATAGCCTTTCAATTCTGGCCCTTGCCCACTTGCGAATGGGGATTTATTGTGGGCTGTTATTAAACTATGCCAGCCCCAGTGGGACTCCTTTCTGAAGCTTAGGAGAAGTGACTTGGCCAAAGTTAACTCCATGCTTATTCTATTCAGAGTTTCTTGGATCATATGGTATACCTAGTCTTAAAGGTAGTGCACTTAATTTTTATATCAATCAGCTTGAAATAATATAATTAGAAAAGAAACTGGGAAAAATTCTTAGCCAAATGATTAAATCCATAATTTAATAATGTCTTTGTTAATTTTATTTTATTCTGAGGCATTCAGTTAGAGTGTCTGCAATAAAAGCTGCTGCTACCCTGGAATCCTAAATCTTAAAAAAAATAAAATAAAAAAGGAGGAGGAGGATAAAACGTTATCTATATAAAAAGTACTGGGGGAGCTCATTGGAGAGAGAAATGGACATTTCTCCTCATACGAGATGTTACCCTAGAAGACCTTATGAAAGTGAGAAAAGTAGAAGTGTTAGCCACTCAGTCATGTCTGGCTCTTTACGACCCCATAGACTGCAGCCCACCAGGCTCCTCTGTCCGTGGAATTCTCCAGGCAAGCATACTGGAGTGGGTAGCCATTCGCTTCTCCAAGGGATCTTCCTAACCCGGGGTCAAACCCAGATTTCCCACGTTGCATGCAGATTCTTTACTGTCTGAGCCACCAGGGAAGCCCTAGAAATGCTTATACTTGAGATTTTACTGCAGATGCTCACCGGTGTGTCCACATTTTCCCCGTCCTTCAGCACCGCATCCTGAGCTTTGTAAGAACTTATCATAGGAACAGAAGTTTCAATAATAACTTTAAAAAAAGTAAAACCAAGCCAGTTAAATCAATTTTTAGAGACTCAGAAAGATCCATGATTTATTATATTAATATGTGATCCTGTAAGTATGTGAGACATTTACATTGATAACAATGGGATCTAACATAAACAAACTAATCCATATGTGATTACACTTTCTGGCATTTAAGTGGATTCATAAAATTAGATTATATTGTTAAGTGTAAGTGTACATTATGGCCTAAGACTGATCTTTTAAGTAGTTTGAAGATTAATTGAGACAGCAGAGGAAGCACTACATTTCTAAAAGAAAACAGGGTTTGGAATAAAATCAAATTATAAATGTTTTACTTCTATTGATTTCAAGGTTACTCTACTGAAGAACTTATAATTACTAGCCTTTTTGTTTAATGTGAAATAATAATTAAGGTTATAAAATGCTATCAATTGTAACTTATCTTAGCTATATATGTTGAATGTCTGCATTTACATTATGTTATAGCTATCTTATATACTAGAAGGTTATCTTAATCTTGAATTTTTAAGGCAATGGAGGTTTGTCTCAAAGACCATCAATAATCAATTTCTAAGTATAAAGCTGAATGGAAAATTTTTATATAAACAAATTACATTTTAAATTGGTTATTAGTTATGAATTAGTTATGAATGGGTGATAAGAATACATACATATTTTTGAGGCACTTTCAAATAATTTATCTAAAATAATCAATTATACAATATTTTAAAATTCAAAAATAGGTCTTGGTTCCTTGTGACAGGAGAGGCTCCCCTGACTATTTAATCTGCTATTTAAATTATCCAGTTATCAATCCTTGTGAGTTTTGAACAGGTTATCAGAGAGGATTAACAATGCTAAAAGCATGGGACAACTCTACTCCTGATATAACTGCCTTAATTTACAGTTCATTATTCATAGGAATTGATGCATTTAGAGGAATATCACCATTCTAACCATCATTATTTGTTTCACTCCTTTGGGTACTAATGTCATATTGGTGCCAAAGATTCGATTACCTTCTCAAAGGGCACATATTCTCCTATAAGTACTATTTTGATTCTTCTGACTTGGGAACAATACATTATCCAGGTATATGAGCCTGAGGGCAGTTTCCAGATGTATGCATGTTAAGTTGCTTCAGTCATGTCTGACTCTGTGCCACCCCATGGACTGTAGCCTGTTAGGCTTCTCTCTCCATGGGATTCTCCAGGCAAGAACACTGGAGTGGGTTGCCATTACCCTCTCAAGAGGATCTTCCTGATCCAGGGACTGAACCTGTGTTTCTTACATCCCCTTCATTGGCAGGTAGGTTCTTTACCACTAGGGCCACCTCCAGATGTACATGGAGATGTAATTGATTACCTCTATGCCACAGTTCCCTGGAGAAGAGCATGGCAACCCACTCCAGTATTTGTACCTGGAGAATCCCATAGACAGAGGAGCCTGGTGGGCAGCAGTCCATGGGGTCGCAAAGAGTCAGACAGGACTGAAGCAACTTAGCAAGCAAGTAAGCAAGGTCGCACTTCCTTACTGCACTTTGGTACACAGCTTGGCTTTGTTAAGTTGGGCTTTGGGGTTTTATGTGGCACTTAAAGTAACACATGATATTCTACATGACTTCCTCGGAGAAGTAGCTACATACATAGAAATGCTAGAAAATGTGAAATCAAATAAAACTTGATTCAAATACTTAATTCATATGTTGCTAGTTTTAACCCTTCAGTTCAGTTCAGTTCAGTCGCTCAGTCGTGTCTGACTCTCTGCGACCCCATGAATCGCAGCATGCCAGGCCTCCCTGTCTATCACCAACTCCCGGAGTTCACTGAGACTCACGTTCATCGAGTCAGTGATGCCATCCAGCCATCTCATCCTCTGTCATCCCCTTCTCCTCCTGCCCCCAATCCCTCCCAGCATCAGAGTCTTTTCCAATGAGTGAAATCTTCACATGAGGTGACCAAAGTACTGGAGTTTCATCTTTAGCATCATTCCTTCCAAAGAAATCCCAGGGCTGATCTCCTTCAGGATGGACTGGTTAGATCACCTTGCAGTCCAAGGGAGTCTCAAGAGTCTTCTCCAACACCACAGTTCACAAGCATCAATTCTTCAGTGCTCAGCTTTCTTCACGGTCCAATTTTCCCATCCATACATGACCACTGGAAAAACCATAGCCTTGACTAGACGGACCTTTGTTGGCAAAGCAATGTCTCTGCTTTTGAATATGCTATCTAGGTTGGTCATAACTTTCCTTCCAAGGAGTAAGTGTCTTTTAATTTCGTGGCTGCAATCACCATCTGCAGTGATTTTGGAGCCCCAAAAAATAAAGTCTGACACTGTTTCCACTGTTTCCCCATCTATTTCCCATGCAGTGATGGGACCAGATGCCATGATCTTCGTTTTCTGAATGTTGAGCTTTAAGCCAACTTTTTCACTCTCCACTTTCACTTTCATCAAGAGGCTTCACTTTCCTCTTTACTTTCTGCCATAAGGTTGGTATTATCTGCATATCTGAGGTGATTGATAGTTCTCCCGGCAATCTTGATTCCAGCTTGTGCTTCTTCCAGCCCGGTGTTTCTCATGATGTACTCTGCATAGAAGTTAAATAAGCAGGGTGACAATATACAGCCTTGATTTAGTCCTTTTCCTATTTGGAACCAGTCTGTTGTTCCATGTCCAGTTCTAACTGTTGCTTCCTGACCAGCATATAGGTTTCTCAAGAGGCTTAGGTAAGTTATTAAGCTTTCTGGGATTTTAAACCCATGGTATTTATAATTTGTACAGATTCAGCTGTGTGAGTCACTTGGTAAAATGCCTAACATGTGATATGTGCTCACTGCATGCTAAGCCACTTCAGTCGTGTCTGACTCTGCGACCCTGTGGACTGTAGCCCTCCAGGCTCCTCTGTCCATGGGATTCTCTAGGCAAGAACACTAGAGTGGGTTGCCATGCCCTTCTTCAGGGGATCTTCTCAACCCAGGGATTGAAACCACATCTCTTACATCTCCTGAACTGGCAAACTGGTTCTTCACCACTAGTGCCATTTAAATAGCATTTAGTACATTATTATTCTTGATTATAGCATACTGTCACATTACTCAGTGGACATAATTTTGCTATCTTTTTAAAATTTCCTTGGCTTATTAGTAAATACTGGAATAATAGTGTAACATTGTCTTTCAAATCCTTTAGGAGTTTACAACTAGGCCTACCTGAAGCAAAAATATCCAGACTGATGGCTTCATTACTTCCAAACATTTCAACAATTCATTTGCCTATTTGATAACATGAATCCATAAGTACAACGCATCAGTTGTCTCTGGGAGGGAGGTTCAAGAGGGAGGGGACATATGTATACCTATGGTTGATTCATGTTGATGTTTGGCAGAAACCAACACAATACTGTAGAGCAAGTATCCTGCAACTAAAAATAAATAAATATTAAAAATTTATAAAACAAACGAAAAAAAAAGCCTTTGGAGATACCAAGACTGAGGATGCCTCCAATGAAGTCCTCATCACTTGCTTAGGCCCTCAATGAAGACATTTTATTCTTAATAGTCTCATACCATCTCTCTCTTAAAAAAAAAAATTTAGATTATGCTCATAAAACAATAGGTTTGTGATTCCAAACCTCATTGAAAGTATAGTCTTATAAACATTAATTTCATCTTGCAATGTTTATTATCTGAGTTGATCAAATCATAGAGCCCTATGAAGACAAATAAGAAATTCATATTATTCACACATGTGCCTTATTATTTTTTCATGAGTTATCTGTCAATGGATAAACATATTTAAAGCAAAATATCAGTCATAAAACATGAGAAGGAATCTATAAGCAATTACAGTTTGGTGTAGTACAACTCATAATTCTCAAAATAGTGTCTATCATGCACATTTCAAGAAAAGTTCTTGAGACAAACAAGAATGTCTCTGAAAGAAAAATATAAAAACCAAAATGTTCATGTTTAATTGCTTTAATAATGATTTTGAAAAAACTACATTCTCAAGTTGGGTCTTCTCCAGTGGTAAAGAACCTACCTGCCAGTGCCAGAGACTAAAGAGACACGGGTTCGATTCCTGAGTCAGGAAGACCCCCTCAAGAAGGAAATGGCAACCCAGTCCAGTATTCTTGCCTGGAGAATCTCCATGGACAGAGGAGTCTGGCAGGTTACAATCCATGGGGTCGCATAGAGTCGGATATGACCGAAGCGACTTAGCGTGCACATTGTCAAACAGAAACTGGCACAATGTTCCCTACTTCAAGAAAGGGAAGCTTTAGTCAGAACAAAAGCTCAGTGATTTCTGAATGATTATACTGCACAGAAGTACAAAATGTCTCTGAAATCATAGCTGTTTACAAGGCTAGACTTTTTGGCACATATTTTGTTGAAATCTGCCAAATAGGTGCTTTCAAAACATGTTCCATACTGAATGCAGCCAGGAACCATATTTGGTTTATGGCTTATATCTGAAAGCAAATATTATACTAAGCAAGAGCAGTGTTTACATCTTTTCCATGTTGTAACTCTTCAGTAATCAACGCTGTCAAGAACTTTCCCTTTTCTGACCAAAGCAACTGAGAGTAATTTGTGAAGCCCAATGATCAGAACACCATGTCAGTTACATAGAAGACAAGTCCTTAGGACTACCAGCATGCTTTGGCAAAGAGGGCTGAGAAGTCATTACAAATAATTTCTAGTCACATTAAGCCCCTGGAGATAGAGGAGAGGGAAAAAAAGGGGGGTTGAAAACACAGACTAGAGTGGATATAAAATAGAATAACTAACACTCACCAACTCTTAGAATAGTCATTCTTTTCTGTGAAATGTTAATGTAATTTACATGTATTTGATCTACTCATTTGCTTATTTTTTGTCATGCTATTTCTACTAGAATGGCTATTAAAAGTTTATACAGCAAAACTCAGAGGCAGAAAAGGCTACCTCACACTGTGCAATGAACTGCACTAACTCAGCAGTGGCCACAGGACTGGAAAAGGTGAATTTTCATTCCAATCCCAAAGAAAGGCAATGCCAAAGAATGCTCAAACTACCACACAATTGCATTCATCTCACTCACTAGTAAAGTAATGCTCAAAATTCTCCAAGTCAGACTTCAGCATTACGTGAACCATGAATTTCCAGATATTCAAGCTGGTTTTAGAAAAGGCAGAGGAACCAGAGATCAAATTGCCAACATCTGCTGGATCATTGAACAAGCAAGAGAGTTCCAGAAAAACATCTATTTCTGCTTTATTGACTATGCCAAAGCCTTTGACTGTGTGGATCACAGTAAACTGTGGAAAATTCTTCAAAAGATGGGAATACCAGACCACCTGATCTGCCTCTTGAGAAACTTGCATGCAGGTCAGGAAGCAACAGTTAGAACTGGACATGGAACAACAGACTGGTTCCAAATAGGAAAAGAAGTACATCAAGGCTGTATATTGTCACCCTGCTTATTTAACTTACATGCACAGTATGTCATGAGAAACGCTGGGCTGGAAGAAGCACAAGTTGGAATCAAGATTGCCGGGAGAAATATCAATAACCTCAGATATGCAGATGACACCACCCTTATGGCAAAAAGTGAAGAGGAACTAAAAAGCCTCTTGATGAAAGTGAAAGAGGAGAAATGAAAAAGTTGGCTTAAGGCTCAACTTTCAGAAAACTAAGATCATGGCATCTGGTCCCATCACTTCATGGCAAATAGATGGGGAATCAGTGGAAACAGTGGCAGAATTTATTTTGGGGGGCTCCCAAATCACTGCAGATGGTGACTGCAGCCATGAAATTAAAAGATGTTTACTCCTCAGAAGGAAAGTTATGACCAACCTAGGTAGCACATTCAAAAGCAGAGACATTAGTTTGCCAACAAAGGTCCATCTAGTCAGGGATATGGTTTTTCCAATGGTCATGTATGGATGTGAGAGTTGGACTGTGAAGAAAGTTGTCAGCTGAAGAATTGAGGCTTTTGTTCTGTGGTGTTGGAGAAAACTCTGAGAGTCCCTTGGACTGCAAGGAGATCCAACCAATCCATTCTGAAGGAGATCAGCCCTGGGATTTCTTTGAAAGGACTGATGCTAAAGCTGAAACTCCAGTACTTTGGCCACCTCATGCCAAGAATTGACTCATTGGAAAAGACTCTTGGGGGCAGGAGGAGAAGGGGACGACAGAGGATGAGATGGCTGGATGGCATCACTGACTCAATGGACATGAGTCTGAGTGAACTCTGGAGTTGGTGATGGACAGGGAGGCCTGGCATGCTGCGATTCATGGGGTCGCAAAGAGTCGGACACGACTGAGCAACTGAACTGAACTGAAAACTATTTATGACATTATTTGTACATGGCACATAATGTTTGATTATGAAAACTGCTAAGAAATTTGGTCAAAATCAGACAAACTTTATCTTCTCTCACATATTTCCTAACCCTGTTCAAAGTTAATTTCTTGCAATTAAAATTCTGTTGAATTTAAAACTTTAAGGAAAAAATTCAAATAATTTATATATAACATATTAATATTTTATAGGGTTTCATGAAAAATATTTAATTTTCCATAAATATGAGTGACAATGTATGTCTTTTTCATTGATGAGAATACTTTCTAACCATTACTAGAGACCTTTTACTCCAACATAATTAAGGATTGTTTTTCCAACTCTTACTGAGAACTACACTACAAACCTTTTTCAAAGCAAATCTAACTGAAAATAATTCACTGTTAACTTCAAAAACTGTATATGTTTATAAGAAGGTATTACTGGCACTTTTAAGGAAGCTGGTCTTCCAATTCTCTGGGAGAAATTAGCAAATTAACTTTCTTCAGAAGTTAACATAATTTTATTTTTTAATCAAAGAATCTCTTACATATAAAATATGCTAGTGACTTTGCTCCTGCTACCCAGAGTTCTTATTCCTCTTTCATGTTGCTTCTTCACAGCTCCTGTGTCAACACGTACTTTGCCTATACATACTTACTCTGTGCACAGACTCACCCGTGTCAGCAATTTCCACCATCAGCTGAATACTGAGGACCCTATAATCAACTGCTGTAGAGTCCCCCTCTCTCCCACACTTGTCTGCCTACTGATAACCATGCCCCTGTGTCTAGTTCCCACTCCAGGTCACCACCCGTGCAGTCCCTCAAAACCACACATCCATCCAGTTCACTCGCCTTCTTTAAATCCTTTAATGATGTTGGTGCTGGAAGAACAACAGTAATACTGAAAAGGCCTGCTGGCTACCACACATCAAATTTTAAACAAGACAGATGTTCACATGTAGGCAGGACCTTGCAAATGAGGGCAAATATGATTTGATTTCTTTGCCCAGCTTCTACTCCATATCCAGTGAAAGGTCATAAACTTCTGTCTGAGGTTTTTATCCATAAATGCTTTCTTTGATTCACCGTCTATCTACTTTAATCAAAATTCAGTCCCTTCATTGTTTTATACAGCCACACATTAATACACACACACGCTTACACACACACATACAAGAGGCACCTGCCACGTGACTGGCTTTCTCCCATCCGTCTTCTCTCTCCTCCCCCTCAGCTACACCTCTTCAGAACAAATCCCACACCTGTCTCTCTGGGATTATTGTACGGTGCATTTTCACTCTTGAGCATGATTGTTCACTCTTATTCTCCATTCCAAGCACATTTAACAGTGTATTTTCCAAACAAAGAATAATTCTAGTGAATAACATTTTTAACTTTATTACCTTATTCTAAATGTTGAGGAAGAATGTAAGAAGCAGAAAATAATACAATATAAAGAAGAGAAAATAAGAGGACAGTCTCAATTAAGGAGGAAAAAACAAAAGACCTGAAAATTCTAAGAGAACAATAATATTTTTCCACAAAGGTTTTCCACACTGCTGCTGCTGCTGCTGCTAAGTCGCTTCAGTCGTGTCCAACTCTGTGCGACTCCATAGACGGCAGCCCTTTTCCACACTAGATAACTTTAAATTGCGGTCCTTTGCTGGAATAAACATTTCTAAATTACCAACCCTGATCTAAGGTTAAGTCATCCCACCATCAAGAAGAATATTGAAAAATCATTGTATTAATAGCCAGTGAGAGTTCCATGAATACTTATTGCAGTACACTGAATTAAGGCTATAGAGAAGATTCTGGCCTCAACTTACTTATTCTTGGAAAGAGTTTTGCCTTAAATCACAACACACTCTCCTTTTCTCTGCGTGTGTGTGAGGAGGGGTGGTGCTAATGGCTACCTTGGAACCCTCCCACTCATCCTTCTCCTCTGCTACGCACAAGACAAAAAGCCCTAAGTAGCCTGTACATTATTTTCTCCTCCCATAAGCCCCACCCCAACCCTGATCAAGGTTTAATAGTGAATGTTGTTGTTGTTTAGTCACTAAGTCATGTCCAACGCTTTTGAGACCCCACGAATACAGCCCACCAGGCTCCTCTAACCATGGGATTTCCCAGCCAAGAATGGGTGGCCATTTCCTTCCTTCCTTGATCTCTGGTCGGGACCTTCCTGACACAGCTCCTGTGTCAACACGTACTTTGCCTATACATACTTACTCTGTGCACAGACTCACCCGTGTCAGCAATTTCCACCATCAGCTGAATACTGAGGACCCTATAATCAACTGCTGTAGAGTCCCCCTCTCTCCCACACTTGTCTGCCTACTGATAACCATGCCCCTGTGTCTAGTTCCCACTCCAGGTCACCACCCGTGCAGTCCCTCAAAACCACACATCCATCCAGTTCACTCGCCTTCTTTAAATCCTTTAATGATGTTGGTGCTGGAAGAACAACAGTAATACTGAAAAGGCCTGCTGGCTACCACACATCAAATTTTAAACAAGACAGATGTTCACATGTAGGCAGGACCTTGCAAATGAGGGCAAATATGATTTGATTTCTTTGCCCAGCTTCTACTCCATATCCAGTGAAAGGTCATAAACTTCTGTCTGAGGTTTTTATCCATAAATGCTTTCTTTGATTCACCGTCTATCTACTTTAATCAAAATTCAGTCCCTTCATTGTTTTATACAGCCACACATTAATACACACACACGCTTACACACACACATACAAGAGGCACCTGCCACGTGACTGGCTTTCTCCCATCCGTCTTCTCTCTCCTCCCCCTCAGCTACACCTCTTCAGAACAAATCCCACACCTCGTCTCTCTGGGATTATTGTACGGTGCATTTTCACTCTTGAGCATGATTGTTCACTCTTATTCTCCATTCCAAGCACATTTAACAGTGTATTTTCCAAACAAAGAATAATTCTAGTGAATAACATTTTTAACTTTATTACCTTATTCTAAATGTTGAGGAAGAATGTAAGAAGCAGAAAATAATACAATATAAAGAAGAGAAAATAAGAGGACAGTCTCAATTAAGGAGGAAAAAACAAAAGACCTGAAAATTCTAAGAGAACAATAATATTTTTCCACAAAGGTTTTCCACACTGCTGCTGCTGCTGCTGCTAAGTCGCTTCAGTCGTGTCCAACTCTGTGCGACTCCATAGACGGCAGCCCTTTTCCACACTAGATAACTTTAAATTGCGGTCCTTTGCTGGAATAAACATTTCTAAATTACCAACCCTGATCTAAGGTTAAGTCATCCCACCATCAAGAAGAATATTGAAAAATCATTGTATTAATAGCCAGTGAGAGTTCCATGAATACTTATTGCAGTACACTGAATTAAGGCTATAGAGAAGATTCTGGCCTCAACTTACTTATTCTTGGAAAGAGTTTTGCCTTAAATCACAACACACTCTCCTTTTCTCTGCGTGTGTGTGAGGAGGGGTGGTGCTAATGGCTACCTTGGAACCCTCCCACTCATCCTTCTCCTCTGCTACGCACAAGACAAAAAGCCCTAAGTAGCCTGTACATTATTTTCTCCTCCCATAAGCCCCACCCCAACCCTGATCAAGGTTTAATAGTGAATGTTGTTGTTGTTTAGTCACTAAGTCATGTCCAACGCTTTTGAGACCCCACGAATACAGCCCACCAGGCTCCTCTAACCATGGGATTTCCCAGCCAAGAATGGGTGGCCATTTCCTTCCTTCCTTGATCTCTGGTCGGGACCTTCCTGACCCAGGGATCCAACCCACATCTTCTGCATCGCCAGGGGGATTCTTTACCACTGAGCTGGCAAGGAAGCCTGTAATAGTGAACAGCACATTCCAAAGGAAAAACCCGTAAGTCCCACCCTGTAGGGCCTCCCCTGTGCCTCAGCTGGTGAAGAATCTGCCTCCAATGCCGGAGACCTGGGTTCGATCCCTGGGTTGGGAAGACCCCCTGGAGAAAGGAAAGGCTACCCGCTCCAGTATTCTGGCCTGGAGAATTCTATGGACTACACAGTCCATGGGGTCTCAAAGAGCTGGACACAACTGACCGACTTTGACTTCACTTAGGTCTCAAGGAACCTAAGAGAGAGAAACAAACAGAAAGAGAAATGGCAATGTGGTTTTCTGTCCGCCCCAAAAGTTTCACTGTCCACACAGTTCTAGGGGCTTGTCACAGGCCGTAAGTATGGTCAGAAAAAAAAATGGATGGCCATAAAATTATTTATCTTCATTTATAGTTCATCAAGAAAAGGGGAAAAAGGCCTATAAAATGCCAAGAAATTTCACTATTTCACACTTTCAACTAAAAAAAAAACTATTTAGGTAAATAGCTTGCTTTCACTAAAATATAGTTATTCTAACTAGCTGTAAATTAACGATTTTTTACACAGGAGACTCTGGAGAATCACAAAGAACGCCCCTCGCCCTCAGATGTGAGTATTTCACAAGCACCTGATGGTTCACTGACCTATAATAAATAACATGCAACTTGGCTGAGGCGTTAATCAGTTTCATGAGGAGAAGCACTCCTTCAGTGAGTGGCTGACAGCATAGTATCTCGAATACAATAAGGCTTTGTACAAGGCTTTGCATATCAACAGGCAGTGGGAGCCCATGTGTGACAATAGCTTGTGAAAGACTTTCACAGTGTTTACATCACAGGGAGAACATTCTGGAGAGCACCTTGGTGCACTCTGGAACTCAGCTGCCTGGGTGAACATCTTACCACCACCACTAAGTAACCATCGAGCGTGAGTTACTCAGCCTCTCTGTACTTCAGTTTTCTCATCTTCAGAATAAGAACAATAATAATATCATCCACTTCACTGGGTTGCTGCAAGGATTTAGAAAGGCTTGATATGGTGCATGGTGTGCTATAGTGATCTATACACTATACATATATATAGCATATAGACTATACATATATGATCTATATACTATACATATATATAGTATATAGTGTATATAGCATATAGTATATATAGCATATATGTATAGATCTATATACATATATCATATGTAATATAATTTTATAAGTAAAAATAATAATGAGCCCTCAGAGGTTATATATAGACAATTATCTTCTGCTGTATTTTATTGGGAAAATATGTATCATTCTATTTAAATATTGGACTCCAGAAGTTCTTGGGAACAATGGGTCCCAAGTGTCCGCTCTATTGTTCCATATTGCTTGTGGTTGCTGGGATTCTAGGATGAGACTAATTCCTGTTGTTTTGATGTATAGACTATATATTAATATAGTAATAAAATAATTATATTTTTATGTTTCAGATATAAGGAAAATGGAAATCTAAGAGTCAGGAAGAGGGTGATCATTGGTAGTATGGCTTCATTTGTTACTTTTCACTTTTTAGGCATTAATTTTTTTCCTTTGTTCATACAATTGGAAATTTGAAAGAATAATATTGAGTATAGATATATATTAGGATTTTTTTTCTACTGATAGAATTTTTTCAAGGTAATGCTGAGGACCTAAAAGCTGATTACTGTGTAAAAATTGGTAATAAATTCTCATTGTGAGAATCTAATGTCAAATCCCTTTAGAATCATCACAACTTTTCATAGTTACTCGAGATTTCATATGGTGATTCAAATATGAATGAATTTTTAATAGCTTAGTTTCATATGGGTCATCTCCATTGATAGTACATGCTCTAATACCTTCTAGAATGGTTAGCTTTGTGGATGCTAATGTAGTATTTATGATGATAACTAATAATGAATGAGAGGCTTCCCCAGTGGCTCAGTGGTAAAGAATCTGCCTGCAACGCAGGAGACTCAGGAGATGCAGGTTCAATTCCTGGGTTGAGATGATCCCCTGGAAGAGGAAATGGCAACCAACTCAGTATTCTTGCCTGGAAAACTCCATGTACAGAGGAGCCTGTAGGGCTATGGTCCATGGGGTCACAAGGAGTTGGACAACTGAAGCAACTGAGCACTCAGCAAACCAACACCAAGGCTTCCCTGGGGGCTCAATGGTAAAGAATCTGCCTGCCAGTGCAGGAGATATGGGTCTGATCCCTGAGTCAAGAAGATCCCCTGGAGCAGGAAATGGTAACCCACTCCAGTACTTTTGCCTGGGAAATCCCATAGACAGAGGAACCTGGTGGGCAACAGCCCATAGGGTCACAGAGAGTCAGACACAACTTAGCAAATAAATAACACCAATAAACCGAAACCAACAGAGGATGAGAGCAAATGGTCAAATGACACATGACAAAATTGAGCTTTGACCTCCACCTGTAATTCTCTCAATAGAGTCAAGCCTAACACCACTATGTTTAAATGCCTTCAAGGATTGTACAGTAATTTATAGTTTTGAGAAATGCTTTCCTTCCTTCAATTAATTTATTCCTTGTTCTCATAAATTGCCTGAGAAGAAATTAGGATGCTGGATTTCAGAGATGTTGAGAGTTTGTCCAAGATCACAGGGATTTTAATGTAGAAACATTTACACTTGCAGCCAGATCTTTTTTTCTCACTATCCCCCAGCTTTCTAGTATGCATGCCTTCTCCTCAGATAACAATAATCAAATGCTCATGTTTTAGGACTAGTCCTAGCATTTTTCTTTGATTTAGCTGTTGAAATCTGAGCACATAAAGTACAGCTGCTGCTTCCTAGAGACCCGGGCCACTTTTTGACCTTGGCAATGTTATTCAAGCAGAGGGAAATTCAACCATGAATGTTTATCCATCTGCCCAATTCCTTATTCATTTCCCCTGGGCTCTGATTCCCTGGACACCCACAGCTTCCCTATGGGCCTCACATGCAAATTTCCAGAACAAGCTGAATATTTAGAATTTAAATCAGAATCTGATCTTTTCTGTGTATGCATTACATCATAAAAATCAAACAAGTTCTTGTCATTAAACATAATGTTATGTGTTGTCTCCCTCTATTTTGGTTACCATTTATCTGCATTTGTAAACTTGCATGTTCTTCTCAATTTTCTCCATGCTATTAGCACTTTGAGGTTACTTATAGGATATGTTTTTACCCTAAAACCACTCAACAAAACCATTCTGAAAAGAAGCACTAGTCATGTTAGCAAGGACATGGAAGCAACCTAAATTTCCATCAACAAAGGGATGGACAAAGAAGATGTGGTACATGTACACAAGGGAATATTACTCAGGCATTAAAAAGAATGAAACAATGCCATTTGCAGCATGAGGTCACAAAGAGTCAGACACAGCTGAAGTGACTTAGCACACACACATGCACGAAAGGACCAAGAGACTGTCATACTTAGTGAAGTAAGCCAGACACAGAAAGAGAAATCTTGTATGACATCCCTTATATGTGGAATCAAAAAAGAAACGATACAAATGACTTATTTATGAAACAGAAACACACTCACAGACTTGCAGAATGAACCTATGGTTGCAAGTGAGGAAGAATGGGGAGAAAACATAGTTAGGGAGTTTGAGATCAACATGCCACTCTGCTATATTTAAAATGGATAAGCAACAAGGACCTACTGTATAGCACAGGCTGCTCAAAGTTATGTGCAACCTGGATGGGAGGGGAGATTGGGGAGAATGGAAACATGTATATGTACAGCTGAGCCCCTTGGCTGTTCACCTGAAACTATCACAACGTTGCTAATTGGCTATACTATAATATAAAATTTAAAGTTTAATAAAAATATTTTATTTTCCCCCATTATTAATTATGACTGACATGGGCCTCTACTACTTTAAAATCCCTCCAAATTAACTTAAACTCAGTTTTCCCATTCTTAGTCATATTCATTCTAATACAGCGAGTGTCACAGCAAAGTATTCAGCTTCTTGAAAAAGATCAAGCATAAACAGGTGGAAACACACTTTCAGTATCAGGTTTATATTCAGCAACTGATGATGTCACAACATTCTAATTTTTCAATAGTATAAACATGCGCAAGCATCTAATATATTTTAAAAAATATTTTATATCTCTATTTATTAAGATTCTGTGTGTATATAAGTTTCAGGACCATGAGCATTGCCCTGTATAGTCCATACTACTTTCTGTTCAATTTAGCCAACTAAGTGCTTCCAAAACAATAAATGATACTACTTTTTATATTTTTGTAATGAACTCTCAGGCTAACAGAGTAGTTACTTCAAACAGTAAAAGTGCCAAACAAAGCACTGCATTTATAGTGACTGAATTATATATTTTTGTTGTTCTGACACTAAGTGGTGTACAGCTATTTGTGACCCCATGGACCTCAGCATGGCAAGCTCCTCTATCCTTCACTATCTCCCAGAGTTTGCTCAAATTCATGTCCACTGAGTCAGTGATACTAACTAACCATCTCATCCTCTGCTGCCCCTTCTCCTCCTGCCTTCAAGCTTTCCCAGCTTGAAGGGTGTTTTTCAGTGAGTCGGCTCTTTGCATCAGGTGATCAAAATATTGGAGCTTCAGCTTCAGCAAAAGCCATCCCAGAGTTTGCTCAAATTCATGTCCATTGAGTCAGTGATACTAACTAACCATCTCATCCTCTGCTGCCCCTTCTCCTCCTGCCTTCAAGCTTTCCCAGCTTGAAGGGTGTTTTTCAGTGAGTCGGCTCTTTGCATCAGGTGATCAAAATATTGGAGCTTCAGCTTCAGCAAAAGCCCCTCCAGTGAATATTCAAGGTTGATTTCCTTTAGGATTGACTGGTTTGATCTGCATACAGTCCAGGGACTCTCAAGAGTCTCTTTTCCAGCACCATATTTTGAAAGCATCAATTCTTCATTGTTCAGCCTTCTTTATTATATGTAATTCTGATAAATGATCATTTATAAATATTTAGGGATCAAGGAGGGGATCTCTTAAGATTCCTTTTTACAGCATTGCCAAAATACTTTAAAAGGATGATAACCATGAGAATGGATGGGGCTATCTGCCTTCTAAATCTAAATCTGAAAGGGAGCTATATATTGTTATTGTTAACTACAGAGCCAAACTGAAAGGACTGGTATCTACATCTGTGACTAAAGAGATGCACAGGTATGGTTAGGACCTGATCAGAGTCCACACATGGGGCACACTCTGTCTATACCCAGTCTGCCTAAGGATTCCTGAGCCACAGAAATTCCTCTGCATCCCAAGCCCTTGGCAAAATAGATTTACAGTGCAGAAAGAATAAAAAAATAACTGAAATTATCTCCAATATATTCATAAATGACCCCAGGATCAATACTGTATATTTTTTAAAATTTTGTCTATCAATTGATGTGTCAAATGACAAAATTTTCTACAGGATAATTTTGCAATAAATACCAATATGTTTTAAAACTTACCTATGATATGATGCAAAAACTGTAACTCTACAATTTTATTTTTAGGCAATAATTAGAAATTCACAGAAAGACTCATGTGTATGTAGTGAAGCATATATATATAATATATATATATATATACATTATATATATAGTTAGTTAAGTCACTCAGTCGTGTCCGACTCTTTGCAACCCCGTGGACTGTAGCCCACCAGGCTCCTCCATCCATGGGATTCTCCAGGCAAGAATACTGGAGTGGGTTGCCATTTCCTTCTCATATATATATATCTGTTTGTGAGTATTTGCATATTTTTGCAGGACTCTTGAGAGTCCATGGGACTGCAAGGAGATCCAACCAGTCCATCCTAAAGGAGATCAGTCCTGGGTGTTCATTGGAAGGACTGATGTTGAAGCTGAAACTCCAGTACTTTGGCCACCTCATGCGAAGAGTTGACTCATTGGAAAAGATTCTGATGCTGGGAGGGACTGGGGGCAGGAGGAGAAGGGGCTAACAGAAGATGAGATGATTGGATGGCATCACTGATTCAATGGACATGAGTTTGGGTAGACTCTGGGAGTTGGTGATGGACAGGGAGGCCTGGCATGCTGCAGTTCATGGGGTTGCAAAGAGTCAGACATGACTGAATTAGACTGAACTGAGGGCACAAGGCTGAACAGACATTTCATGAAAGATAATACCCAAATAGATAGTAAGCTAGGAAAAAATGGCTAACTTCATTATAAAATGCAGACTAAAACCACAATAAGATACTATGATACTCTCACCAGAATTGCTAAAGTGAAAGATTAATTAACATGAAATGTTAACAAGGATACAGAAAACCCCAAGGCTCATCTAATTTTTATGCAAATGTAAAACAATACAGCCACTTTGGAAAATGCTTTTGAAACATTTATGTAGGCTTAATACATGCAAATGGAGAAAGAAATGGCAACCCACTCCAGTATTCTTGCCTGGAAAATTCTATGGACAGAGGAGTGGGACACAACTGAGCGACTTTCACTTCACTAATACATGTAAGAAGACATAAGAAAGCCTTCTTAAGTAAACAAAGGAAAGAGAGGAAAACAGCAGAATGGGAAAGATGAGAGATCTCTTCAAGAAAAATGGAGATAACAAGGGAATATTTCATGCAAGGATGGGCACAGTAAAGGACAGAAATGATAAGGACCTAACAGAAGCAGAAGCAATTAAGAAAAAGTGGCAAGGATACACAGAACTATACAAAAGCTCTTAATGACCTGGATAACCAAGATGATGTAGTCATTTACCTAGAGCCAGATGTCCTACAGGGTGAAATCAAATGGGCCTTAGGAGGCATTACTACAAACAAAGGTAGTGGAGGTGATGGAATTCCAAGTGAGCTATTTAAAATCATAAAATATAATGCTGTCAAAGTTCTGCACTCAATATGTCAGCAAATTTGGAAAACTCAGCAATGGCTACAAGACTGGAAAGGGTCAGTCTTCATTCCAATCTCAAAGAAGGGCAATGCCAAAGAATATACAAACTACCACAAAATTGCACTCATCTCACGTGCTAGCAAGGTAATGCTCAAAAATCCTCCACTAGGCTTCAGCAGTATGTTAACCAAGAACTTTCAGTTGTACAAGCTGGGTTTAGGAAAGGCAGAAGAATTAGAGATCAAATTGCCAATATTCATTGGATCTTGATGAAAGCAGGGAATTTCAGAAAAAAAAAAAATCTACTTCTGCTTCATTGACTACAGGAAAGCCTTTGACTGTATGAAGGTGAAGGTGAAGTCGTTCAGTCGTGTCCGACTCTTTGCGACCCATGGACTGTAACCTATTAGGCTTCTCTGTCCATGGGATTCTCCAGGCAAGAATACTGGAGTGGATTGCCATTTCCTTCTCCAGGGGATCTTCCCGACCCAGGGATCGAACCCAGGTCTCCCACATTGGAGGCAGACGCTTTAACCTCTGAGCCACCATAGATCACAACAAATAGTGGAAAATTCTTAGAGAGATGATGATACCAGATCACTTTATCCGTCTCCTGAAAAACCTGTATGCAGGTCAAGAAGCAACACTTAGAACCAGAGGTGGAACAACTGACTAGTTCCAAATTGGGAAAGGAGTATGTCAATGCTATATACTGTCACCCAGCAAATTTAATTTATATGCAGAGTACATCATGTGAAATGCCAGGCTGGATGAAGCACAAGCTGGAATCAAGATAGCCAGAAGTATCAATAACCACAGACAGGTAGATGACACCACTCTAAAGGCAGAAAGTAAAGAGCAACTAAAGAGCCTCTTCATGAGGGTAAAAGAGGAGAGTGGAAAACCTGGTTTAAAGTTAACATTCAAAAAAGATCATGGCATCCAGTCCCATCATTTCATTGCAAATAGGAGGGGAAAAAGTGGAAAAGCAACAGATTTTATTTTCTNATTTATCTCTTTGACTCCCTTGTTCTCTAATTCATTGTTTTATCACTATCATTTCTTCCTTTCCTTGGGCTTCTCCTCTTCCTCCCTGTCCCCTTTAGCAGATGACAATGAACCCCAGTCGCCTTGTCCCTGCCAGCCAACACTCCTCCCTTTGCCCTTCATTTCCTTTCTCAGCCTTAACACTGACCCAAGATGGCCTTAATATGTAGAACCAAGAATGACTTTTTTTTCCCACCAAGTATTGATGCTATCACATCTTCTATCCTCATCACCTCTTTATCTTATGACATATGCTTTATTCCATTTTACCACTGCTGGTTTCCTCTTTCTTCAGGATTCATCAGTGTTCCATGTAGCTAATAGTAACTGAATATTGTTGTTATTTTCTTCCAGTTCTTCATCTTGATCATAAAGGACTCTATACCTGAGTCACCTGCCAGACCTGTCTATCTCTACCCCAATAGGCAACATTTTGGAGATCCATATTAATTCACCATGATGTTTCTTGCCAACACTGTTCCAAGTCTTCTCTGCATTTTTGTCTTATCTTCCAAAACTCTAAGTTTTGTTGTTGTTGTTCAGTTGCCCAGTCGTATGTGACTCTTTGCAACCCCACAGACTTCAGCACGCTAGGCCTCCCTACCCCTCACCATCTCCCAAAATTTGCCCAAGTTCATGTCCATTGCATTGGTGATGCCATCCAGGCACCTCATCCACTGATGCCCTCTTCTCCTTCTGCCCTCAGTCTTTCCCAGCATCAGGGACTTTTCCAGTGAGTCAGCTGTTTGCATCAGGTGACAAAAAGAAAGTGTATTTACCTCATTTATCATTTTCTAACAATTTTACTACATTTGCTGCATTAAATTTTACTACATTTCCCCTCAAATAATGGTTTCATGTTCTTTACCACTATGTAGAGCTTTAGTGTCTCAGAGAGGGATGGTCCTCTCCCTTTCTCTTACTCTCTCTGTTGCCTTTTGTCTCATTCTCTCTTTTCTTCTCATTTCTTTCACCTTTAGAAAACAAAACAAAAAAATTAATGCTTCAGTATCAACACGTGAAAATATATGTGATTCATGTCCTCTATGTATAAGTCTGATTCACTGCTTAATGGAAAAAATTTATCTGAATAGGATTTAAGAGATCAGCTAGCCATTCTGATGACATTCAAGACAGATGGTTGCTCATTATTACCTCGAAATGTCTAAGAATGGCAATGGCATAACCCCCTTGAATAGTCCATTATAGTTTTATCACCCTGCTTAATATGTGCAGGTATGAAGGGCTTTGGTCTCATAATGGCATTTGGGGATGATAAATGGAAATTACTGTAATTTTTCTACTCATTTTAATTAAATTTTATTGATGCAGCACAGAAAATATCAAGGCTGAATATATGCACCAGAGTGTGTGTTTGTTAAAGAATACTGCCAGATTTAAAGCTGCCATTTTCTTGATGGTCTTGAAAGATGAAGCAAATGGATTTCGTAAAATGTTAAGTCCTTGTGCAATTCCTTCAGAAGAGAAATTGAATTGCTTCTGGAGGCATAGCTCAAAAATCCAAAGAATCTCATCAGTGGAGAAAAGATATAGAACTCCAGAGTACCTGAAAGGAAAATCTAATAAAGGAGAGTAAGAGTTTGGTTTTAGGAAAGTCACTTAATGCAGTTGTTCTGGGTTACACTGAGAAAGAACTTGATTGGCATCAGCAGTGACCAATCCATTCCTGAGAGAGAAGAGAATGTCCCTTATAATGGACCCAATGAACATGCAAATAAAAAACTATTCCTGATGTATTTTTCCAACAGTTCCAATAAAAATTATTCTTGAAAACATACTCTTTTCCCTGATAGAAAAATAAAGGAATTCTTCAGTTGGGAAAGAATGTCTAACCTTTTTCTGTTATTGTAGGTAAGTGAATTTATTCAACTCTTCTCTTCCCTGGAGATCTGTAAAAATGTGGTGTTTGGGACTCAGGTTGGGGAAAAAGTGTTATTTGGGGTTTCTAGGACAACGACTTCAGACCTCAGCACTAGTCATCCTCTGACTTGCTTTTCTTTTCTAAAAATGCTGTTCTAATAATACCTTTGGAACCTACAACAGAGGAGCAAGGTGTAAGATCTCTCGACCAACTAGAAGCAGAGAGGGGCTCTGGGTTAGGGCTAGAGTTTCCGTATCCTGAGTTCTGACACAGCAGGTTTCTGGACTGTTACCATGAAGTTCTATGAGCAACCCCTGGGTCTTTCCTAGGGTCACAAGGAGAACTATAGCTTAATGCTTTATGTCCTTCTGTAGGTGTTCCCAAAGGTACTGTGTAGGCTGGTATCATAATGATTCAATTTTACGACGCCATCTGTATCCAGTTCTGGCATAAGGTAATGGTTTTCACCACCCTCAGAGGGAGAGCACCACCATTCTTCCCCTTTGTGCTGCTTTATTATTTGGTTTTTGGCTTGCTGTTATGGTACCATGTTAAGGCAAGTGGTCTACAGCAGCCCTTTGCTTCATCCAGGTTTATTAGAGACAGACGAGTTTGAGACCATCTAACCTTCCAGGGAAAAGTAGTCTGATTTTAAAGGAACATTTCTGGCTTTTTTGGCCCTACTGAATGTTAATAGCTGGCCTCTTGCCAGGATTTAGATACACATCCTATGGAATAAATCAAATTTCCTTGAGGGTCTTCCTTGGGGGAAAATATACCTATTTAGAAGCTCCAGAATGTTTCCAGGCATGAATTCAGGCATCTAGCCTAATATCTGATTTGTCCAAGGTCTAGGCAACCTAAGGGAAGGAACCTGAATTTTATCCCTAACTGGGCTTCAGGCAGGTAGTGATATGGGCTTTCCAAGTGGCTCAGCAGTAAAAAAAAAATTCACCTGCCAACACAGGAAACGTGGCTTTGGTCCCTGGGTTGGGAAGATATTCTGAAGAAGGAAATGGCAACCCACTGCAGTATTCTTGCCTGGAGAATACCACGGACAGAGGAACTTTATGGATTAATTTCCTTGGGGCTGCGAAGATTCAGATACAAATTAGTGACTGAGCATGCATACATATGCAGTAATATATGTGTGAGGAGGGGTTTAATGGCAGATACGGAGGGAAATAGCCAAACTGTTAAGAAGGAAATTCCTATAAATGGGAAGGCATCTATTACAGCCTGACGATCAGCATCTTTTCTTGGGACAGTGTGAGAATGGAGGTGGTCCTCCCAATACACCAGCTACTGGCCTGCCTACATTTTCTGAGGACAAGAGCACTGATTGGTAAAATGGGGAGCAGAGGACACAACTTCAGATACAGCTTAGCATTGTGTCCCTGCTGGAACCCTCCTCTCTTCCAAGAATATTGGGTGGTAAACTAGAAAGAATTTAAGCAGATGTCCAGATAACTCCAAATATTAAAAAGCAGAGACATCATTTTGCTGTCAAAGGTCCTTATAGTCAAAGCTCATGTTTTTCCAGTAGTCATGTATGGATGTGAGAGTTGGACCATAAAGAAGGCTGAACACAGAAGAATTGATGCTTTCAAATTGTGGTCCCCAGTACTTTGGCCACCTCATGAGAAGGGTTGACTCATTGGAAAAGACTCTGATGCTGGGAGGGATTGGGGGCAGGAGGAGAAGGGGACGACTGAGGATGAGATGGCTGGATGGCATCACGGACTCGATGGACATGAGTCTGAGTGAACTCCGGGAGATGGTGATGAACAGGGAGGCCTGGTGTGCTGCGATTCATGGGGTCGCAGAGAGTCGGACATGACTGAGTGACTGAACTGAACTGATTCATTGGAAGGACTGATGCTACAGCTTCAAAACTGGGTCACCTGATGTGAAGAGCCAACTCATTGGAAAAGACCCTGATGCTGGGAAAGATAGAAGGCAGGAGGAGAAGGGGACGACAGAGGATGAGATGGTTGAATAAAATCATCACTTAACAGACATGAGTTTGAGCAAGTTCTGGGAGATGATGAAAGACAGGGAAGCCTGGAGTGCTTCAGTCTATGGGTATGCTATGATCCAGCAGTTTCATTCGTAGGTATACTTGTCACTGATATATATATGTATGATCACCAAAACATTAAAAACAACTCTACTATAAAGTTTGCAGCAGTATTGCTGCTGTTGTTCAATCACTAAGTTATACCTGACACTTTGTAGCAGTATGCTTAATAATAAAATTCAGAAACTAGCCAAAATATTCATTAGGATGATAATTTGTTTTTGATGTTCAGTTACTCATTTGTGTCTCTTTGTGACCCCATGGATCCCATGAAGTGATGGGACTGGATGTCATGATCTTAGTTTTTTGACTGTTGAGTTTTAAGCCAGCTTTTTCACTCCTCTTTCACTTTCATCAAGAGGCTCTTTAGTTCTTCTTCACTTTCTGCCATAAGGGTGGTATCATCTGCGTATCTGAGGTTATTGATATTTCTCCCAGCAATCTTGATTCCAGCTTGAGATTCATCCAGCCCGCTATTTCACATGATGTACTCTGCATATAAGTTAAATAAGCAGGGTGACAATATACAGCCTTGACGTACTCCATTCTCAATTTGGAATCAGTCTGTTGTTCCATGTTCAGTTCTAACTATTGCTTCTTGACCTGCATATAGGTTTCTCAGGAGGCAGGTAAGGTGGTCTGGTATTATCATCTTTTTAAGAATTTTCCACAGATTTTTGTGATCCACACAGTCAAAGGCTTTAGCATAGTCCTAAAATAGAAGTAGATGTTTTTCTGGAATTCTCTTGCTTTTTCTATGTTCCAACAGATGTTGGCAATTTGATCTCTGTTTTCCCTGCCTTTTCTAAACCCAGCTTGTATATCTGGAAGTTTTCAGTTCACATACTACTGAAGCCTAGCTTGAATGATTTTTATACATTACTTTGCTGGCATGTGAAATTAACACAATTGTGTGGTAGTTTGAACATTCTTTGGCATCACCCTTCTTTGGGATTGAGATGAAAACTGATCTTGTTCCAGTCCTGTAGCCACTGCTGAGTTTTCCAAGTTTGCTGGCATATTGAGTGCAGAACTTTGACAGCATTATATTTTAGGATTTGAAATAGCTCAGCTGGAATTCTATCACCTCGACTAGCTTTGTTCCTAGTAACACAGAGATGACTGTACAATTGGACACCACCAGATGGTCAATACTGAAATCAGATTGATTATATTCTTTGCAGCCAAAGATGGAGAAGTTCTATACAGTCAGCAAAAACAAGACAGGGAGCTGACTATGGCTCAAATCATAAATTTCTTATTGCAAAATTCAGACTTAAATGGAAGAAAGTAGGGAAAACCACAAGGCCATTCTGGTATGACCTAATCAAATTCCTTATGATTATACAGTGGAAGTGACAGATTCAAAGGATTAGATCTGATAGACAGAGTGACTGAAGTAATACGGCAGAGGTTTACATTTTACAGGAGGCATAACCAAAACCATCCCCAAGAAAATAAAATTCAACAAGGCAAAATGGTTGTCTGAGGAAGCCTTACAAATAGCTGATAGAAGAAGAGAAGCGAAAGGTAAAAAAGAAAAGGAAAGATTTAATTTTCCGAGTATAGATTTCCAAAGAATAGTAAGGAAAGATAAGAAAGCCTTCTCAAGCGAACAATGCAGAGAAATAGAGGGAAACAATAGAATGGGAAAGACTAGAGATCTCATCAAGAAAATTAGAGATACTCAGGGAATATTTCATGCAAAGATGGGCACATAAAGGACAGAAATGGAATGGACCTAACAAGCAGAAGAGATTAAGAAGAGGTGGCAAGAATACACAGAACAGTACTGAAAAAAAAGTCTTAACGACCCAAATAACCATGACAGTGTGATCACTCACCTAGAGCCAGACATCCTGGAATGTGAAGTCAAGCGGGCCTTAGAAAGTATCACTAGGATGACAGTAGATCAATGAATTGTGATATACTCATGCAACGGCAGGCTAGAACAGTGAGCACACAGGAAATACTTGTAGTGAATACTTTACAACAACAGGAAAGACTTGTAGTGAATCTCATAACCATGATGTTGAAGTGAAAGAATTGAGACACACAAAAGTTTGGTACTCTGTGTGTGCAGGTAACAGGTTTGGTAGACCTAGGTTGCTCAAACTCCATATATTCATGCCTGGCCCTTGGCTAGCTCCTTGGAAAACAAGCTCTGAGCTCTTGAAATATTCTGCCTGATAAAAATACTTTCTAGATGTGAAGGACAGAAATTAATTTGAACATCTCAATACCTTAATTAAGAGGCTTGAAATAAAGACGCTTGTGTGAGTGCCACTGAAGACACGTTCCTCATCTTTCCAAAAGAAAGAAGCCATATCAATATGGACACAGTGTGAGGAGTTTTCAATTTCTAAAGCATCAAAACAACTGTGTATGAATTAAAGAGTGTTTTGAAAAGTAAAATTAAATTAGTAATTCCCCACACACTAGAAATTTAAGAAGATGGAAATAAAAGACCATAAACAACATCTTCTGTACGTCCAAGGCTAATACCCCTCAAACTACAGCTCAAGGGAAAGAAAATTGCTTCTTGTCATTTCCAGAACTGTTTTTGTTGGAGGAATTATTTTGAACACATCTGAGGTACTTATTCAAATGCTATTATTTTTGATCCAGGTCACAGCATGCTGACGCTTTCCCATGCTGTGAGTTGAGTGCTTTCTGACGGGCTCAGCTCTTTAAAAATGAACAAGCCTACAGATTATCCTTCAGCTATTGAAAAGTAGTTTACTTTCAAAAAAAGATTCTTTTTTTCATAAAGAAAAATATATAGGAAATATTATTTTAAAAATGAAAGCATATACTCTGGCATTCTATCTTTAATCTCTTAATAGTTTCACAATGTACTAAAGATTTTAAATCACTTAAGACATGTAAGGAGTTACTTGTTTTCATAAGAAGACAATTATTCAACTTTGATATTGAATAGAAAACAATGCTGAACACTGATTTTTCCATATGAAATGGGTTCTGTAAAATATAAATGTTTTAGCACTAAATCAAGGCAGAAAATGTTTACTGTGATCTTTATTTTATTTAAGCTCTAAGTTCACTATTGATAAGTGGCCTGTGGTGTCTACTTTAGTCTTGATCCTTATGGTAAAACCGAAATAAGCATGTATGTACACAAATACATTCATACACAGACACCGAGTCTAGGCTTATTTTAGGATTTAAGAACACAGCAAGTTATAATTTGGACATTTGCATTTGGACATTCATGGTCTTTTCAAACAGTTTCACCCTTCTTATATTATAGGTGAGATTTGAGAGACTAGCGCTGAAATGTGTACTACCATATGTAAAATAGGTGGCCAGTGCAAGCTCAATGCATGAAGCAGGGGACCCAAAGTCAGTGCTCTGGGACAACTCAGAGGGGTACGGTGGGGAGGGAGATGGGATGGGTGTTCAGAATGGGGGGGGACACCTGTATACCTGTGGCCAATTCATGTTGATATAGGGCAAAAACTGTCACAAATTGTCAAGTAATTGGTTGGTTTTAGTCGCTAAGTCGTGTCCGACTCTTGCAACCCCATGGACTATAGCCCATCAGGCTCCTCTGTCCATGGGATTCTCCAGGCAAGAATACTGGAATGGGGTGCCATTTTCTTCTCCAGGGGATCTTCCCGACCCAGGAATCAAACCCAGGTCTCCTGAATTGCAGGCAGATGATTTACTGACTGAGCTATGAGGGAAGGCCAATTATCCTCCAATGAAAACAAATATATAATTTTTTTAAAAAAGAAAGTCAGACACTTGTATTAAGTAACTTCTCAAAATTACAGTTTCATTGGCAGGCTCCTAATTCAGGACTTCTCCATTATACCAAACCCTTTTTCCTCATTCTCAAAAGTAGATGATTTTTGTAAATTGAGGAATATGACATATAAAGTAAAAGAGAAAGTGAAGTTGCTCAGTCATGTCCGACTCTTTGCGACCCCGTGGACTGTAGCCTATCTGGCTCCTCTGTCCATGGGATTTTCCAGGCAATAGTACTGGAGTGGGTTGCCATTTCCTTCTCCAGGAGATCTTCCCGACCCAGGGATCAAACCCAGGTCTCCCGCATTGTAGATAGACGCTTTACCATCTGAGCCACCAGGGAAGTGGTGGCTCCTCAAAGTAAAGGAGAATAAGATAATTTCTAAAAGGACAGTACATGCCTAGGAAGGTTTCATTTTGATTATTAAGATTCTGATTCTTAGTTCCCTGACCATGGATTGAACCCGGACCATGGCAGTGAAAGGGCTAAGTCCTAACCACTGGACTCTCAGGGAACTCCCAAGTGAATACGTAATTGTTTTTAAATCAAGGAACTGGGTGTCCCAATATCTCAGCAATTTGAATATATGTTCTCTAGCACCAAATGTGATGTTTTAATGCTACTTTGAATTAGAACATATGTTTTATTATTCTCAGCAAAGATTATAATACTTTTCAGAGATGTTCATGTAAGTCTCTAATAGCAAAATATATTCTAGACAAACTCATGAAACTGATGTATAGATATCAATTTTGGGCATTGTCTTTTTGGAATAAGATGGAAATTAGAATAATTATTTCAGCATTTTTTTCATAAATTATTCAAATTATCCATAGAAGTAAAGAAATTAGAGAATTTTCCTAATGTGCTTTTTCATTTGGTAATTTGTATTAGATACTTCTGGAAGGAGCTTTCATGTTTCTCAAAACGGCTGTGGTGGTGTTGACAGGGCAGCTGAAATTCCTAGTAGTTCTCAGCAGGCAAGAATATTGAGTACAGACTGTAGATCACCAGAAGAACCACAGAGCCCTTTGACTGACTCTGGGAACAGTGTTTCAGAAGACTTGTGTGCTGAGCTGGGGGAGACACCTACCCAGGAGTACATGGAAAGGAAGAGGGCTGTAGAAACAGAGAACACCCAGGAGAAAAAGGAGGCAGAGGGTAAAGAACCCTTAGAAAAGGAAGCAGCTGGAGTTGGACAGAATACGGAGCAAGAAACAAAAGAAATGACTGATGGGGAAAGAGCTGCCAAGGGAGCACCTGGAGAAGATAGGCAAAACACTGCCGTTGCCAAGCTGGAGGCCAGCCAGTCAGGAAACGTGGTGAGTAAATCTTAGGAGTCATGTCTAAAGCCAAGTCAGTTTTTTTCCCTTAAACCTTTTATTTTGTATTGGGGAATACTCGATTAACAGTTTTTGATAAATTCAGGAGAGCAACAAAGGGACTCAACCATACATATACATCTGTGCATCCCCCCGCTAACCCCCCTCTCATCCAAGCTGCCACATAACACTGAGCAGAGCTCCATGTTAAAAACAAGTCAATTTAATCTCTGCAGTAGGTCATTAAAGTGAAAACATGTGCTTTTCCCCATCAGCTGCTTAGTGGAAAGGCTTGTTTAATAATCAGAAGTCGATGATAGTGAAGCTTGTCCTGTCTCCCCCCTACCCCACCC
>SJYT01032620.1:239560-262856 GCA_006410635.1 Cephalophus harveyi
TTTTTTTTTTTTTTTCAGTAAAGAGTGGGTGGATGGTGCACCTTCTGAACCCTCACATATCTGGCAGTGTTTTTCTGTTACTTTTGCATATGTGATAACCTTGACTGGATATCAAAGCCTAGTTTACAGTCTTCTTTAAAAACAATAGATATTTGCTATTGTTTTCTGGGATATAATATTGCAGTAGAGAAGCTTTTGATTCCGATTTTGAGTTTCTTAATGTGAATTTTTTTCCTTGAATAGATACTGCTTTTTCTTTATGCTTTAAATTTTAAAATGTCACCATGTTATTTCTAGGTATGGTCTCTTCCTTAATATTTCTTAGTATTAGGTAACTTTTTTGCAGTCTAAAGACTGGCCTTTTAATTTTACACCATTATTTTCCTATTATTTGATTATTGCCTTTATTCTGTGTTTCCATGGAACCTGATTTTTGCCATATCCAATCTGCTGTTTACCACTTTTGTATTTGTAAACAATTAGGCTTTTCCTTTAGAAAATCTTTTTTACTTTCAGATTAGTCCATGCTTACTTGCTTCTGTTTTTAAATATGTTCTCTTGAAACTTGGTATGCACATGCTTTGGGGTCTTCTGTGTTTTCTGTTTTTCTTTCATAAGGGCACCTTTCCTCTAATTCCTCAAATGGATTTCCTTGTAATTTTTCAGTGTTTTAGTGTGTCTGCATGTGCATACATTTAGATCTTCTAGGATAGGATTAGCTATACAAGAGATTTATTGGGCCTGGGAACTGGTGTAGGAGAAAGCAGGGGAGAAGCTTCAGGTGTCGGTTTGATTACCATAGAAGGAGAGGGAACAAAGGAGGGTTAGGTAGAAAGAATCTCGGACTACAGTCCAAGGAAGGTTGGGCCAAGCACCTGGAGAGTTCTCAAGCCACAGTCATCTGTGGAATCCAGCATCTGGCTGAACAGGCCTGCCTTACTATCCCACTGCACCTGTCGGCTAGAAAGAGTCCCCTGGAAGTGAAGGTTGGGGTGGATCTATGGATCCAGAGGGGCAACCAATGGGACCATCGGTCAATGATGTTCTTCACCAGGGGATCTGAAGGGTATTTATTCGTGGTGATTTTTTTGGCTCGGGTAGTTGAAATCCGTTTTCTTCAAATTATATGGGTACCTGTGCAAATATATTTTTTTAATATTTATCTGACTGTGACCAGTTAGTTGTGACAGTTTGATCTTTGTTGTGGTATGCAGGATCTTTAGTTAAGGCGTGTGGGATCTAGTTACCTGACCAAGGATCCAACTCAGGCCTCCTGCATTGGGAGTGTGGATTCTTAGCCACTGGACCACCAGGGAAGTCCCCTGTGCAAATTTTAAAAAGCACACTCAAAAGGGAAAGGGGAGAGTTTAGATTTAGTGGAAGATTTACTTTGTCAGATTAGAGGTTCTTGCATGTGTGTGAGATTTGGGCAGCCGTGTCCAGAGACTTTCTTTTCTGTTGTGGCAACATGAAGTTGGCTGCTCAGTGCCCCTTTCCTGATTGGCATGGTTATGCCCTTCAGTTGCCAGTTCAAGCTGTGCTCTGCTTCATTTAGTGTGGAAGTGTGAGCAGCTCCCACCCTGTTCCCCAGAGCATGTAGACCTTCACTGCTACTGCTGCTGCTAAGTCACTTCAGTCGTGTCCGACTCTATGACCCCATAGACTGCAGCCCACCAGGCTCCCCAAGTATATTGTAAAATAAACCCTTACAGTTGACATTTTTCACGTGTTAGTTTTTCACTTCATTCCATCTACCATACTTCTTAATTTCTCTTTTGCTTTTCTCTTTGATCCATGAGTTATTTAGAAGTGTGTTATTAGCTTATAAATATTTGAAGACTTTCCAGATATCATGCTATCAATTTTTATTTAATTCTATTATAGTCAGAGAAGATACTGTATATGACTGATATTCTCTTAAATGTTTCATGACTTGTCTAGTTTCCAAAAATATCTTAGTATACACTCAGTGAGACTTTGAAGAAATACATATTCTGTTGGTGATGTGTTCTAGAAACACATTAATTAGATAAAGTTGGTTGATAATGGTGTCCCAAGGTTCTATATCCTTGTCTACTTCTCTCAAATACTGAGAAGTTAGTGATTTTAGAGACTCTGACTGACTGGTGCTGCCGCTAAGTCGCTTCAGTCGTGTCCGACTCTGTGCGACCCCATAGACGGCAGCCCACCAGGCTCCCCCGTCCCTGGGATTCTCCAGGCAAGAACACTGGAGTGGGTTGCCATTTCCTTCTCCAATGCATGAAAGTGAAAAGTGAAAGGGAAGTCGCTCAGTCGTGTCCGACTCTTCGCGATCCCATGGACCGCAGCCCACCAGGCTCCCCCGTCCATGGGATTTTCCAGGCAGGAGTACTGGAGTGGGGTGCCATCGCCTTCTCCAATCTAAGACTGAAGCTTAGAGAAATTAGATAAGTGACTCAAGGTCATTGAAAAATAGCAATTCCAGAATTTGAACACAGGTAGTCAAACCCAGAGGGTCAAGTGACACGTGTGTGTTTATGTAACTGTGTGTGTGCATGTAGGACTTTTATCATAGTTTGTGATAAGCAAATGTATCAGGACTACTACATGCTATTAGTTATTTCAGCTTTTTTGTAAATAGAATGTAACAAAGAAAAGGTAACTAAATTCAGAAATCATTTTGAACATACCTTTATAATAAAAAAAGATTGGTAAAGAATGCAAAATATGTATAATGATTATAGTAGGATGGTGGCATTATTATTTTCTATCCTGGCTGTTCAAAACTTGCTATTATAATAAGTACTTTATAGTATTAGGTAAAATAAGTAAAATAAAGTAGCATTAAAAAATATGTATTTAGTTAAATAGTAGTTAATTTATGAAATATCAGTCTGCATGAGAAAATGCTTGAGGCATCTCATCTGATCTAGGAATGCTGATTTCAGCTGAGAGTGAAAGAGATGTGATATTATCATTACCTGGCTATCACAAGCAAAAATTATTAATGAAAATAAATATGTTTGAAGTGACTATTTGTATATGAAGTTATGAACACCAGAGTTTTTCTCATAATAAAATATCCTCATGGATAATTTTTGGTCACTGTAATAAAAGCAATATCTATCTCCATAATATTTTGAATAATACTGATAATCTATTCCAATGAATAACTTAGGAAGGGAATCTCCCATACTTACTAGTCCTGCTTGCTACCTAACAAGCGGCTGAAAGTGTCTGCTTGCTCACTGCTCTCTCTTAGGCTGACCCACACAAATTAATGCGCATAGCTGGTTTTGTCCCATCTGTTCTGTCAACATCCTCATGCACAATTCTTCTCCAAGGCCTTGAAGCCAATCAAAAGGGAACCAGACAACCTATAAATATGACTAAAGGTCTGAAGTATTTGAGGTACCTGGAGCACAGATGTGGCAAAGTGCACAGGATAATATAAAGCAAGCTCTAAATTTATCATCACACCTGCTCTATCATTCTAGAAGGACCCTTTCGGATAACTTGTGAAGAGTGATTAGAAATGGCTACACATTGCAAGTCACAGATAACTGATGGCTTCTAAAAACCATAAACTGGAAGCTTGGATATTATTAAGTTTGTAAGATTAAAAAATATTGTTTGCACAAAGTATTGTTGAACTAGAGTGGGCATAGAATTATGCAGACTTCATTGATGAGATAAACTAACATAAATCATAGAGGATCCTGAAAAACCTGTTCTTTACAGAGCAACAAAAATGGACAGACATAATACAGTAGTGATGGGAGTGGTAGTGCTTTAATAAAATTTATACTCTCAGAGATATCAGCACTTAAATCTACTATTTATTTGGTATGCCACAGGGCCAACTTTAGAATCTCTTTTCTTTTTTTTTTAATAACAGATGAATGAAAATAGTGTGAACACATCTCTCTCTGATGGCTTATAGTGATTCATATGAAAATTCACTGAAGCATCTTTTATATACACTGCAATAAGGTTTTACAATAAATTAAGTATGAATCAAATCAACTGCAACTGAAAAGGAACTTCGAGTGGATTCAAATCTGATGACTTAAATTCTTAGTAGCTTATTAACTCCTCAATTACAGGCCCTTAAAGTACAAATGGCTCTTTTAGAATCACAACTGAATTGATGGAGTACCAACTGTGTTCAAGATTGGCCTACATATATATTACATATACACACACATACGCACACATTCAGCAAGAATGCTTATGTATGTTGAGATTTACACAGACTTCTCCACTTCTCATAACTGTTTAACCTCCTGTACTATCACTTTCACCACCACATTTACAAAACTCACTTTTCTTAACACGCACAGATTTCTAACTCCATATATAATGAAACACATAACAACAATAAACATTGTCACTCTTTTCTTCTTTCAGGATCTCAAAATTCCTTCCTTTCTTGACTTGAAGATACTAATCCACTTAGATTTTTATTGCCTCTTGGCTGCTGTTTAGTCTCTTGCAGAATTTCCTTTAAAAAAAAATGTCCTTATGTATTCATATCCCATGGACTCTGTTTTTGACTTCTTGATCCACATAATCTGCTAGTAAACTTAATTAATTTCAATGACCATATGTATGCTGTTCACTTCATATTTTATTTCTCCATTTTGCCTTAAGTTTTTATATTCAACAGACCACCAGACATTTCTACTTGGATATCCCACTAACAGAGACTCAGAAAATTGTGTACATCCAATACCACAATCTAAATGAGCCTCTCTAAACCATATTAATTCCCTTTCTTACTTTATTCTTATTGCATTTATATGGACAAGAAACCTGAGAATCATCACTAACAGTTTAATTTCAAATGTTTTTATAAAATCTTACTAATCCTACCTCCTACATAGGTCCTAAGTCTACTACAGCTTTACATTTCCATCATTACTGCTCTACTCAGAAACTTACAACCACTAATATTACTAATTTAATGTTCTGCAAACTGGTTTCTCCGTCTCTAGTTGTCCCCTTGCAATCTAATTTCATCCTAAACCAGGGTTATATAGTCATATATCACACTAGATACGTAAGTATTACATTATTTACATGTAATACTACTACTATAACAAAGTGTAATACAAAATTATACACATATACATTCTCTGTCTAAATCTTTTCAGTATTTCCTTATCAATATTCTACCTACGGGAAAGAAAAGGGAAAGAATTTTATCTGAATCCTTCTAAAATTCTAATGTGTAGCCTCCCTTTTTAAGAATTATATCCAGAGACAGCTGCTGTTTCTAATGGTAAAGCCTCACTTCTTTTAACTGTGTTGGAGCTCTCTCTCTCTCTCTCTCTCACTCACTCACTCACTCATACACACACTCACACACACACACACACACGCGGAAAAAGACCGCCAAGATACTGGTGACATATATACCCTTCAGAGTAGCAAATGAAACCCTCCACAGAAAATCTGACTACTTACTCTTCATCTCTTTAATCTCACCTTTTCCAATTAAACTTAAGCATCCTTTGCCTCAAGAGATTTCCTGAATATTCCATCCCCATCCAAATCAGGTCAAACTAAGAAACTCTTCTATCTACTCACAGCCAATATAGTGGGTTGAAGTGTCTCCTTCAAATTCATGTCCACACAATCTCAGAATGTGACCTTATTGGGAAATAGGGTCTTTGTAGATATAATTAAAGATAGTAAGATGAAATCATACTGAATTTAGGGCGGAGACAAAGCCACTCAGTTTGCAGTAATTCATTACAGCAGCCCTAGAAATGAATACAATATTTTATATTTACCTTTAATATAGGACTTAATTACCTGATTGCATCAGTTATTTTCTGCTTAGCCTAACCCTACAAGTCCAATTATATTTCAAACTCTTTAAAGGCAGAAATCTATTTATTCACAGCAGCATCTATCAGTCAGTTTAGTAGCTCAGTTGTGTCCGACTCTTTGCGACACCATGGACTTGCAGCAAGCCAGGCTTCCCTGTCCATCACCAACTCCCAGAAAATGCCTGCTATATTAATGTATGAATATATCCAAAATGCATATTAAAAATGAATAATTTTAAAATACATATTCTACATGAAAGAGCATATAATTTGGTCATAAGTTGCTAGGATTTTGAAAATACCAAGATTTTTAAACTTAAGAAATTCTTTTTATTTCTTTTTGTAAAACACATTATTAGATCTCAGCACACAACATTTTTTCTCTTACCAAGGGAATCATTTGGCAGAAAATGTCTTGGGAAGGGTAATGGGTTCAATAGTGAAAGTTCAAAAGTGGAATATAAGATACCTAGAACTGACTCTTACTGAATCATTATTATTAAGGAAAGGGCCTAGATATATGAACCAGGAAAGCAAATCCTAATAAGGTCTATGAACTCATAATACTCACTTAAAGAAAAATTTGATTATATTTGTGATTTTTCTGTGTCAGGCTACAACAAATGTTAAGTATGAATATACGTTACTACAATATTACATCTTAAGGAGATACAATATTGTAATAAAGGGCCAGCATGCCACAACAGAAAAACCTACTTGAACACTCAATATGTTCACACTGCTGATCTGTAATGATAAATATGACCCACATCATTCAGAAGGTGATTTCTTTTCTAATATTCTGTTTAAAAAAAAAGATTAGCACTTATATAATATCAACAGCAATGTAAAAATGAACAGTTAATTTTTCCTGATTTCTCATCAATTGTCTTCCCTGTTTCAAGGACCACAGTATGCAGCAAAAGGATTAAATAGCTCATTTTTCTTTTTCCTTTGTCTTCAAAGAATCAGTTGGTTTCCACTTTGTGCTCAAGTTTATGCAAAGAAGATTTAATTCTCTATCACATTAGGAAATATTTCAAATATGTGCTGCTATTTAAAACAAGGTTCATAATTTTCACATTTCCATATTTGATTAAGTCTAAATGCACAGAAAAGAATAAAATCGTCAATTCAGAAAACTTGATGTCTATCCAAGATTTAGGAAAATGAAGTTCCAATAAACCAAATTTTCTTTGCCTTGTTTTATTTTTAATGATTATTCCCTTTATTGGCCAAAATAATCCCATGCTGGAATTCCAACTGAGCTATTTAAAATTCTAACAGATGATGCTACTGAAGTGCTACACTCAATACGTCAGCAAGTTTGGAAAACTCAGCAATGGCCACAGGACTGGAAAAGGTCAGTTTTCGTTCCAATCACAAAGAAAGGCAATGCCAAAGAATGCTCAAACTAGCGCACAATTGCATTCATTTTAAATCCTAGTAAGGTTATTATGCTCAAAATCCTTCAAGCTAGGCTTCAGCAATATGTGAACCAAAAAATTCCAGATGTACAAGCTGGGTTTAGAAAAGATAGAGGAACCAGAGATCAAATTGACAACATTCACTGGATCATAGAAAAAGCAAGAGAATTCCAGAAAAACATCTACTTCTGCTACACTGAGTATGCTAAAGCCTTTGACTGTGTGTATTATAACAAACTGTGGAATATTCTTAAAGAGATGGGAATACCAGACCACTTTATCTGTCTCTTGAGAAAACTGTATGCAGATCAAGAAGCAACAGTTAGAACTTGGAACAACATACTGGTTCAAAATTGGGAAATAAGGTTGTATATAGTCACCCTGCTTATTGAAGTTAGATGCAGAGTACATCATGCAAAATGCTGGACTGGATGAATCACAAGCAGGAATCAGGATTGTCAGGAGAAATACCAACAATCTCAGACACACAGATAATACCACTAAAATGGCAGAAAATGAATAACTAAAGAGCCTCTTTAGTTGAGGGTGAAAGAGAACAGTGATAAGTTGACTTGAAACTCATTCAAAAAAGTAAGATCATGGCATCCAGTCCCAACACTGGATGTTGGGACATCCAGTCTCAACAAAATAGAAGGGGAAAAAGTGGAAATGGCAACATACTTAATGTTCTTGGGCTCCAAAATCAGTGGACAGTGACTGCAGCCAGGAAAATAAAAGACAGTTACTTCTTAGAAGAAAAGCTATGACAAACCTAGAGAGTGTATTAAAAAGCAGAGACATCACTTTGCAAACAAAGGTCTGTAGAGTCATGCAGCAAAAGGATTAAATAGCTCATTTTTCTTTTTCCTTTGTCTTCAAAGAATCAGTTGGTTTCCACTTTGTGCTCAAGTTTATGCAAAGAAGATTTAATTCTCTATCACATTAGGAAATATTTCAAATATGTGCTGCTATTTAAAACAAGGTTCATAATTTTCACATTTCCATATTTGATTAAGTCTAAATGCACAGAAAAGAATAAAATCGTCAATTCAGAAAACTTGATGTCTATCCAAGATTTAGGAAAATGAAGTTCCAATAAACCAAATTTTCTTTGCCTTGTTTTATTTTTAATGATTATTCCCTTTATTGGCCAAAATAATCCCATGCTGGAATTCCAACTGAGCTATTTAAAATTCTAACAGATGATGCTACTGAAGTGCTACACTCAATACGTCAGCAAGTTTGGAAAACTCAGCAGTGGCCACAGGACTGGAAAAGGTCAGTTTTCGTTCCAATCACAAAGAAAGGCAATGCCAAAGAATGCTCAAACTAGCGCACAATTGCATTCATTTTAAATCCTAGTAAGGTTATTATGCTCAAAATCCTTCAAGCTAGGCTTCAGCAATATGTGAACCAAAAAATTCCAGATGTACAAGCTGGGTTTAGAAAAGATAGAGGAACCAGAGATCAAATTGACAACATTCACTGGATCATAGAAAAAGCAAGAGAATTCCAGAAAAACATCTACTTCTGCTACACTGAGTATGCTAAAGCCTTTGACTGTGTGTATTATAACAAACTGTGGAATATTCTTAAAGAGATGGGAATACCAGACCACTTTATCTGTCTCTTGAGAAAACTGTATGCAGATCAAGAAGCAACAGTTAGAACTTGGAACAACATACTGGTTCAAAATTGGGAAATAAGGTTGTATATAGTCACCCTGCTTATTGAAGTTAGATGCAGAGTACATCATGCAAAATGCTGGACTGGATGAATCACAAGCAGGAATCAGGATTGTCAGGAGAAATACCAACAATCTCAGACACACAGATAATACCACTAAAATGGCAGAAAATGAATAACTAAAGAGCCTCTTTAGTTGAGGGTGAAAGAGAACAGTGATAAGTTGACTTGAAACTCATTCAAAAAAGTAAGATCATGGCATCCAGTCCCAACACTGGATGTTGGGACATCCAGTCTCAACAAAATAGAAGGGGAAAAAGTGGAAATGGCAACATACTTAATGTTCTTGGGCTCCAAAATCAGTGGACAGTGACTGCAGCCAGGAAAATAAAAGACAGTTACTTCTTAGAAGAAAAGCTATGACAAACCTAGAGAGTGTATTAAAAAGCAGAGACATCACTTTGCAAACAAAGGTCTGTAGAGTCAAAACTATATTTCTTTTTTTTCCCAGTAGTCAAGTACAGATGTGAGAGTTGAGCCATAAAGAAAGCTGACTGCTAAAGAACTGATGCTTTCAAATTGTGGTGCTGGAAAGTCCCTCGAGAATCCCTTGGACAGCAAGGAGATCAAACCAGTCAATCCTAAAGGAAATCAACCTTACACATTCATTAGAAGGACCAATGCTGAAGCTGAAGCTTCTATACTTTGGCTACCTGATGGGAAGAGCCGACTCCCTGGAAAAGACCCTGATGCTGGGAAAGATGGAAGGCAACAGGAGAAGGGGGCAGCAGAGGATGAGATGGTTAGATAACATCACCCACTCAATGGACATGAATTTGAGCAAATTCTGGGAGATAGGGGAGGACAGGAGAGCCTGGTGTGCTGCAGTCCATGGGGTCTGAAAGAGTTGGACACGACTTAGAGACTGAATATCATCCCAAATAATCCTGGGGAAACATATAGCAGACTAAAGATTCAGTTCAGTTCAGTCGCTCAGTCGTGTCCGACTCTTTGCGACCGCATGAGTCACAGCATAAATACATATAATAAAAATTCCTGAGAAATACACAGATATATTTTCTCTTATTGAATGTTCATGCTAAGTCAGTTTAGTTGTGTCTGAATCTGAACCCCCGGACTACAGCTTGCCAGGCTCCTCTGTCCATGGGATTGAGGCCTATATGCCTGTATATAAGTGGTATCTGTATATAAGTGGTATCTGAAATCAGAACACACAGTGGGTTGCTCAGGACCTTGTATACTCAAGAGTTCATGTGAAGTAGACTTGTTGGGGGAACAAGACTTAGGAAAACAAAGACTACATTAGGGATGGAGGAAATCCTCAGCTCGCTATACATCCACAAGCGAGAGGGGATTCCAGGCAGCTGAAGCATTTGGGGAATTAAGCTACATGGGATTCAGTTCAGTTCAGTTCAGTCACTCAGTCGTGTCCAATTCTTAGCGACCCCATGAATTGCAGCACGCCAGGCTTCCCTGTCCATCACCAACTCCCGGAGTTCACTCAGACTCACGTCCATCGAGTCACACCGAGCACATAAAATTTAACACTAAAGATGTCTGTAACAGCTGTGAAAGTGTCTAACCATTAGAAGAGAAAGTAGAAAAATAGGCATCTTTGCATGCTATTTTACTTCCTGGTTGCCAATACATTCTTTTAAAGGAAGTTTTAAAAGGCATATATACTCAGACAAGGATACTGGAACGGGTTGCTATGCCCTCCTCCAGGGGATCTTCCCCACTTAGGAATCAAACTCTCATCTCTTAAGTCTCCCTCTTCTGCATTGGCAGGCAGGTTCTTTACCATTAGCGCCACCTGGGAAGCTCCTGTATGCTCTAAAGCTCAGCAATGAACGTGATTTGGAAATTTCTGACATTCTTAGGCTTCACCAGCAACCTGCCATTTATTTCCTAAATGAGAAGTGCAAAGATGCCGATATCCTGTTCTAGACCGGACATCCGGAGATTTCAGATTTTTGTCTTAATTTTGTTTTCAGATAATTCACCCACAAAATTACCAAAATTCATGTGCTATAGCTTGAGGCCTACCTCCGTGTGCCACTAGAGGGTGTTGTAAAGCAGGGTTGTTGACACTTGGAGGGTATCACACACACCCCATCTCTTGTGGTCACGCTTCCTAGAGACTCTCAGCAGACAAACACTCTAGTGGACGTTACAGCTGATTGCATAGATGCGTGTGTGCAAAGTCGCTTCAGTGCTATCTAACTCTTTGCGACGCTATGGAGTGTAGACTGCTAGGTTCCTCTGTCTATGGGATTCTCCAGGCAAGATGACTGAAGTGGATTGCCTTGCCCTCCTCCAGGGGATCTTCCCAAGATACAAGACAGCAATTTATAACTGTTTCCACTAACAACTGCTAAAAGAATTGGCAGTTCATCTGGAGTGGATGATATCTATAATAAGAAATGATAAGTTAAAAACTGGTGGAGGAAAGACTACACATCATCCGACCACTTACATGATTGAAGTGCCTGGGAGAAGAAGAGGGAGGAAAAGCGCAAAACAATTGAATCTTACAGGGTTGATGGACCTAAATCCAGTGACTCATGGTTCTACTGCAATCTTGAACCAGTAGAAAGAGAATATGAGTGACACAGATTACATAAAAAGAAAAATATTGTGGTTTTACACCTATTAATATACACACACATCCATGCACATATGCACACGTAAGATTGTAATATGTGCATCTGTGCAACAGGGAAAACCTTCTTCATTCTCAGTCACTAATCTGATACACCTTTTTCAGTCCTAGGAACTTGTCTTTGAAAATTATCACAGGAAAAATCCTTGAAGCTTGACATTGTCCTGCTTTCTAAGACAACTCTGATCTTCCTCCCTACTGAGCAGTGCTGTGTCAGGGAAGAGTGCATCATCTGTCACTTTCTATCTGAAAGACCTGATTCTCACACCCTCCGTTTTCTCCACTATGAAATGTGCGTTCTAAGATTTAACTCATAAAATTGTATGAATATTAAATTATGATGATAGAAAGAGTCTGATACAGAGAATGGCACAGAGGACAGATACCATAAATAGTAGTTTTCTTGCATTATCCCTTCGGAAATCCCTTTAAGATGTTAATATCTTCAAAGGGTCACAGTCTCAGACACAGCTGCAAAATAAAAGGAATCAGAGCAAGATATATGTTTTCCTGCTTACTGCTACTGCCAAGTTTTAAAATGACTATATATATTTATATAACTTGCATAAAAGGAAAAAAATCTGACAAGTTTAAAGTATACTAATGGATGTCAAGTATTTCAAGTATTTCATTTGATCCACATAACATCTGCAGCCACATCCCTTGCACTTTACACCAACTGTGGCCTACATTTTCCCCACCCACCCCTCCCATTATGCTATCTCATCTGGTATATAGAAGTTGGGCAGAAATAGATACCTTCCCAGACATCTTTCCACTTCTCTCAGGATAACAAGGCAAAGGGGAGTGATGGAGTTATCAAAGAATTAAAAATTCCATATGAAGAAATATTTGTCACAGAAATATAGCCATAGCTATATGAAAGCCTTTAATTCCTAAAGTATCTTATGTCTACAGAGTTTCTACATTGGAATATTAATGATTTTTTTTTTTTAAAGAAAACTTCCTTTAAAAGAATGTATTGGCAACCAGGAAGTAAAATACCATGCAAAGATGTCTATTTTTCTACTTTCTCTTCTAATGGTTAGACACTTTCACAGCTGTTACAGACATCTTTAGTGTTAAATTTTATGTGCTCGGTGGGAGAGGAGGTGATGGAAAGGAGGGGGTTTTAATGCCCCTAATCCCACGCAGCTTAATTCCCCAAATGCTTCAGCTGCCTGGAATCCCCTCTCACTTGTGGATGTATAGTGAGCTGAGGATTTCCTCCATCCCTAATGTCTTTATTTTCCTAAGTCTTGTTCCCCCAACAAGTCTACTTCACATGAACTCTTGGGTATATAAGGTCCTGAGCAACCCACTGTGTGTTCTGATTTCAGATACCACTTATATATAGCATCACTTATATGTACCATGGATTAAACTCAGTGGTTTTCTTTCTAAAAATGGGCTTCTTATCTTGTTAAAAGGCAACTCCTTTGAAATCTCTATGAAGTCTTTGTTTAAAGGTATAAAAATCTGTTAAGCAGTTAAAATATGTTATAGACTTTCCCCATGCCTTCTACCTTCGCAGCAGAGTCCCATGGATTGAGTCCAAATGATTTTTCCACTTAACCTTTTCTTGTTGCTTAAAATGAGCCCTGGATGAAAGTCAGGAGATAACGGATTCAAATACAAATTCTGCCTTTTTTCAATAACCCTTTAGGAGAGATGATGAGGGTGGCTTGGTGATGGAGACAACTGAAGAGAAGTCACAAGAATCTGGATATATTTCTGCATCAGAGCTGATAGGAATTGCTGACTGGAAGTAAGTTATGAGATAAAGAGAAGAATCAGGAGCTATTTTAATTTTTTCCCCAAAGGCAAGTGTTAGAATATTGATTTACTGAAATGGGGATGGGAGAACTGTGGCAGGATCTAGTGCTGGGGTTAAAATCAGGAGTTTGGGGTCTGATCCTGTTAAGTTGAAGATGTCTCTTGGACATTTACATGGAAATTTTGAGCTAGATATCTAAGTCTGAAGTTCAGGAGAAAAGTCAGGACTTGGGGTTTCTAACGTATCAATGACTTTTAAAGATTTCAGAAAAGAGTCATAAGTCAGGAAATTTGTGTTCAGAGGCTAGAAAAACTGTCTATGGATTGCGGAGACACCAACTTGTGTACTCAGTGGGGGAGGGAGATGGTGGGACGGATTGAGAGAGGAGCATTGAAACATACACAATACCATACGTAAAATTAGACAGCCAGTGGAAATTTGCTGTATGATGCAGGGAGCTCAAACCCGGGGCTCTCTGACAGCCTCTAGAGGTGGGATGGAGTGGGAGGTGGGAGGGGACATAAGTATACCAATGGCTGATTCATGTTGATACATGGCAGAAACCAGCGCAATATTGTAAAGCAATTATCCTCATTAAAAATAAATTTTAAAATAAAAACAAACAAACAAAAAGATTAGAGACTTGAGGAATGAACAGAGAAATAGAGGAGTGAACTGAGGGAAAAATGGGGTCTAGGAGACCAGTTAGTTGAAATTTTGAGCAGAATCAAGCAACTACTGAGTGACTTGCTTCTGACAGAGGAAGCGAGGGGTTTATTTTGTTGACTCTTCAACTCCCTGTTGAAAATAAAGCTTACCCTAAATGGAAACAAGACAAAAAATACAAGCTTTGCCTTTGATTGTGTGACCTTAGAAAGAGTCATTTAAACTTGATATTATCTCCCTCCTTTGAGACCAGTAGAATAATACATTTTATTTACTGTCTACCATGTGTATAAAAATTGGTCATGCAAAAGATAACATTGCATTTCAAAATCAAGAGCAAAAGGTAGGTTTTTAAAGATTTCTTGCCAAGTTGAAAAGTGTTCAAAGAGTTAACATTAAGCTCCCTGATTTCCTACTTTCACTGAGCTCCACTCCACCAGGTGCTTCCTGGTCAGTCTCCAGGCCCTGCCAGCCCTAGTCTCTACCACCACATGGAGCAAATCCAGAGGTCAACAGCAAGAAAAGTTGCATACCTCCCAAAAATCTTTTTTTTTTTTTTTATAACTATGTGTTGTGATAGATGTTAACTAGAGTTAGTGTGGTAATCATTTCTCAATATATGAAAATATCGAATCACCTCGTGGTGCACCTGAAACTAACATGCCAAATATGTCTCAATAACATAAGAGATGTGGGTTCAGTCCCTGTGTTGAGAAGATTCCCTGGAGGAGGGCATGGCAACCCACTCTAGTATTCTTGCCTGGAGAATCCCAAGGACAGAAGAGCCTGGTGGGCTACAGTCTATAGGGTCACAAAGAGTCGGACATGATTGAAGCAACTTGGCATGCATGCCTCAATAAAAAGAGCATTTCTACAAACAAAAGGTGAAATGCTTTTCATTCTATGCTCTTCATTCTAAAATCACATGCTCCCAGAGATTTTTTTTTTTAATAGATCATAAGAACCAACTAATCCAGCCTCCTAAAATGAACTTTTTTCATAACACACCTGGCTACATGTGGAACTGGTACCAGTAACCAGAGCTGCTGATCTCAATCACCATTTATTACTGATTTTTATTTTTTGGTTTTTGGCTTTTTTGTCATCATTAAAATATTTTGGCATTGGTTTTAAAGCATAATCTTTAGTTAAAATAGTTAAACCCTTATTCATTTCATTCTAATTTTAGTTCTTTCTAAATATTCTATTCTTTTTAGGCAGTTCTAAATCTGAAAATGGAACTGGTACCAGTAACCAGAGCTGCTGATCTCAATCACCATTTATTACTGATTTTTATTTTTTGGTTTTTGGCTTTTTTGTCATCATTAAAATATTTTGGCATTGGTTTTAAAGCATAATCTTTAGTTAAAATAGTTAAACCCTTATTCATTTCATTCTAATTTTAGTTCTTTCTAAATATTCTATTCTTTTTAGGCAGTTCTAAATCTGAAAGAGACTATTAATTATAAGCTGCCCAAATCAACCATGAAATGTGATAGATGAGACATTTCTAAAATATTAAAACCTAAATGTCAAGCTCAGGGAGGACAGAATGTAGTCTAGGTAGCTTACCATATTTCTCACATTTGCTCTGAAATGAATAAAGTTGCTTTCATTACTTTTCTTTAGTTATCTTGTGTCTTACACTCATATTTCCTTTAAATCTTGATTGAAATTTGACATTCCTACGGAGACCTTCTCAAACCATCCTACATTAGAGGTAAATTCTCACTATTTAAATTGTTTTCCTCTGATTTATTTTTCTTGGTGTTGATGTAATCTTATATATTTTACCAAATTTTCTTGTTTATTTTCTGTCTCCTAATATGAACTTCCAAAGAACAGATATTTGGGTCTCTCTCTCTCTCTTTTTTTTTAAACAGATCAGTCTCTAGGAGAACAATACTTGGTGTCTGAAATTGCTCAGTAAATCTCTGTCTTATTGCATATATGAGTGAATGGAATGACAAATACTTCCTTCTTATTAAAGAAGATGTTTTACATCCTTCAACTCTCTGAAAGGTAGAACATACATTAGGGCACAGAAAAATGTTTTGATTGAAAGTCAAAGAGAGAAAAACAGAGATGAAAAAAAACAGAGATGTTTCTTAGCATGAAGAACAAACTGGAATACTAGTCAGCATCTCTTCTTAAAACATCAGAAAGCTGTCTCTGAGCTGCGTTCTTTTTTTTTATTGGGTCTCTCTCTCTCTCTTTTTTTTTAAACAGATCAGTCTCTAGGAGAACAATACTTGGTGTCTGAAATTGCTCAGTAAATCTCTGTCTTATTGCATATATGAGTGAATGGAATGACAAATACTTCCTTCTTATTAAAGAAGATGTTTTACATCCTTCAACTCTCTGAAAGGTAGAACATACATTAGGGCACAGAAAAATGTTTTGATTGAAAGTCAAAGAGAGAAAAACAGAGATGAAAAAAAACAGAGATGTTTCTTAGCATGAAGAACAAACTGGAATACTAGTCAGCATCTCTTCTTAAAACATCAGAAAGCTGTCTCTGAGCTGCGTTCTTTTTTTTTGCTGAGAATAAGGTAGAACATAAAAGGAAAATGAATGGCTAGGGTTAGGCACACTGGGAATGATAAAGATATGGGGAAGTATGAAAGAGTTTATTGTTCTTAAATTATGTGCTTGTTAAAATTGTCTTGCATGACATTGAACCAAAGATATATTTTCTTGTTCTCCAGTTCTCAAAAAAAAGATTATAATGCAAGTGTTAAATATATACATATACATATTATATATATGTACATTTTTTTCATTTATATCTGGAGTGGAAATTTTAATAGTTTCAAAAATCAGTGCCTAATAAGAGAATGTTTCTTCTCACCATTACAGTGGGTGTATTACTGAAGAATTTAAATTTCTTTGAGAAATTTCACAATTTCTCACTTGCAGAAATAAACACCCAGAGAAATGTGTTTCACTTTGGAATCTGCAATCTCTGTCCTAAGAGGTGTCTCAGTTGACATTCATCATGTTGATGATGTCACCACAGCCTGGACCTAACTCTCCAAGTTGCAAGAATACCACAGTTTAGACAGAGGCATCTGCTAGATGGTCAGTGGTTCCAGAGCTAATTTTTCAAATGAAACCTTTTTAGAAATAGCAAATGCTCTGAACTCCTAACACATGCTTTTTTAAAAAGCACACATAATAACCTGGAACCCGCTTAAGAAGCATTCATCAACATAAGAACAACAGCCATATCTGTTTGCACTTTAGACATTTTACAACATAGGACATTACTATTAATATGCCATGATATTGGAGAAGGAAATGACAACTCATTCAAGTACTGTGGCCTGGGAAATCCAGTGGACAAGAGGAGCCTGGCAGGCTAGAGTCCAAGGGGTCACCAAAGAGACAGACATGACTTTGCAACTAAACAACAACAATGCCATGATATGGTCATAAGCAAGAATAGAAAAAGTCTGTAAGTTGCTGAAGACCTGATAGCATAGGTAGAAGAACAGTTTCTCCCTTATTTGCTTCCAACCTAGAAGGTGAAGAGATAAAACTATCAAAAATTAAAAACTATAAATTTTTGTAGCAGTTCAAAACAACATTGAAAGTAGAACACTATTTTTCTTCTGCCTGACACGTCATTCAAAGGGATATTATCAACTCAATGTCTTTGCTGTTGACATAATTATATATAAAGATGCCCCAGAAAATGAGGATGCCCCTGTGTTCTATACTAAATACTGTCAAGAGGGCAGCTGAGACAGCGCAATGGATGTATATTAGAAGGACATTTGAAGGCCCACCTCTGACACTTGGTTTCATAACTGGTCAAATCATTTAATAACCGTCTGCTTATTTATACATCAAGGACTATTACATCTTCATAGAGCACATATTGTGAAGAATAAATAAATAAAGAATAAAATGATCACTGGGAATCCTCTGGTGGTCCACTGCAGGAACCATGGGTTCGATCTTTGATGGGGAACCAAGATCCCTTATGCTGTATAAAAAGTGAAGGTAAAGTGAAGTCGCTCAGTCATGTCTGACTCTTTGTGACCCCATGGACTGTATAGTGCAGTCAATAAATAAACAAATAAACTAATTACTATGAGCCCCTTTTAAACTGTTAATCATTTATACAGTATTAAGAACTGCTAAGAAAATTTATAGTTTTTAGTATTTTATAGCTTTATCAAAAACTATCAAACTTTATAGGTGCAACAATTATTTTGTTAGAGAATATTTATGAGTTAGTCACAATATTTTATAATTGAAGAAAAAGTTACAAAAATTTAAACATGTCTCCACCTTGTGTTAAGAAGAATGTAAGAATAGAAAATTAATACATTTGCAGAGAGAGCAGAAGAATATAAACAAAAAATGATGATAGTCATTGTATATTCATCCCACTCCAGTACTCTTCCCTGGAAACTCCCATGGACGGAGGAGCCTGTAGGCTGCAGTCCATGGGGTCGCTGAGTCAGACACGACAGAGCGACTTCACTTTCACTTTTCACTTTCATGCACTGGAGAAGGAAATGGCAACCCACTCCAGTGTTTTTGCCTGGAGAATCCCAGGGATGGTGGAGCCCAGTGGGCTGCCATCTGTGGGGTCGCACAGAGTCGGACACGACTGAAGCGACTTAGCAGCAGCAGCAGCAAGATTTTAGTTGATTCTTATTTTCTTTATGATGTACATTGATTTTCTAAGATTTCTTTAATGAAAATGTGTAAAAATTTTAAAGAAGGGGAAAATGCTTGTATTACTGCAGTTACATTTTTATTGCTTTCAGTCATTAGGAAAGTAAATCTGAATAGTTTCTACTGTTCAAAATAAAGAGCAAGATAAAATATTGTGACTAACACATGTAAATATTCTATAACTTAATACTTGTAGCACCTATACAATTATGTAAGTAATTATACTTAATTTCTATATTTTTCAATTATTTATCTTACAAATAATATTGCAGTAAACAGCTGTTAAGTATGTGTCCATTCCAAGACTAATGTGTTAAGATGATGTTTTAGAAGGAGAATTGCTGGATCAAAATAAATAGACATGTTTAAGGTTCTTATTACTTATTGCCAATTTTTTCCTGAAATACTAAAACACATGCTTGCTTTAGCAATATCTTAAGATGTCTGCTTCTCTTTTATTACTACCTACCACTGTTAACCTGAAACAAATTTTCCAATTTGATCGGGTAAACTTATTTACTAGTCTTTATGCATATATACACAAATAGATATGTTTGTGTATATATATATACACAAATATATATAGAGAGAAATGCATATAAATATAGTGTAATACAAGTAGCACTTACTAGCCAGTGTTTTTGACATTAGACTGACATAATGTCTTTCCTCCACAGAATCTGTAATTTTTTTGAATAATCACTGCCAAAATATTTTATTGACATACAATAGAAATCTCCTTTCCTACATGTACTTCAGGTTCATCTCAATATCAGGTGATATGTTATATACTATATTGATAAGGGCATATATTTTGTTTCTGTAAGAAAGATGATAAGGACTATAAAATCAGTTACTTTAAAAGACTAGAAACTTAAATTCAGAATAGACAAAATGACATTATAGAGATGTATAGCAGAGAAGGCAATGGCACCCCACTCCAGTACTCTTGCCTGGAAAATCCCATGGACAGAGGAGCCTGGTGGGCTGCAGTCCATGGGGTCGCGGAGGGTTGGACACGACTGAGCGACTTCACTTTGACTTTTCACTTTTGTACATTGGAGAAGGAAATGGCAACCCACTCCGGTGTTCTTGCCTGGAGATCCCAGGGTGGGGGAGCCTGGTGGGCTGCCATCTATGGGGTCGCACAGAGTCAGACACGACTGAAGCGACTTAGTAGCAGCAGCAGAGATGTATAGATGTAGATGTCTTTGTGTGTGTGGATGTAATTATGGATATAAAAATTGGTACTCCTCCAATGTATTCATTCTCATAATTTCAGGACTTTAAGCCACAATTTCTGTTACTACTTGCTGCTTACTAATTAAGTCAAATTTTCTTAGTGCCTGGCCTACCCTTATGTGTAGACTAGCCATCCTTAGTGCTGTTTCAGTTCTTTAATGGTACTGAAAGGGACTGTTTACTTAATACCTTTGTGTCCTAGAGAAACTTATAAAATTTGGCCTAGAATAATTTAATTTCAAACTTTAGCCAAATCACTACAATAAAATCCAGTTGTGAACAGATCGAAAGAACTGCCTCACATGACTATTCAGAAGCCAATTTTAGAAAAGCCCACACTTACCCTCCATATTCCACTTGGAAAGTTACTAAAATCATAAATCTGTGTCCTAGAATTATAGTATTTTAAGATTATCTTAAGATCTTCCTCCCTTTCCAGAGAAAAACCGCAAAGGTCAAAGAGCTAAAGTGACTAGTTCACAAGGCAACTGAGTAATGAACCAAGATTAGTAAACCAATTCCCAGGATATTCATCTTTCCACAAGTTTCCCTGATTTTCCACTATTCCCAAGAATGACTTTCCTATTCTTGTGTCATTAACCAAATTCCCTAGGAACATCTAACTGCTTGTAAAGGGGATATGGTCTCCTCAGAAAGGATCATCTTTTGCAGTGCTCAAGATATGTCTCCTGGCTGAAGTTCCTTAAACAGGTCTTTCCTCAAATCATACTTTGTTTTAGCGTTAAATTTGGTAACAGGGAGTTGAATGGAATGTTTCCTGTTATCCTGGAATTGTGACTAAGGCTCAAGGCTTAGGATAAAAAAGCACACATTCTAAAGCAAATATCCTCATTCTAAAGAAAGCTGTCAACAAAGGGGCCAGAGATCCTCCAAGGTCTCTTTGAGAGGTAGCTGAACTGGTAGTACTGAAGTCAACCACCCTCTTCCTATTAGCACAGAAGAAAAGAGCAAGGCAGCTGCATGGTTTTGGGGGTGAGACAAAGGAACTACCACCTCAGCCAGGTGCCACATGCAAAGTACAATGTTTAAGGTCCTGCTTCCTTTTCCAAAGGCAAATTGAGAGCGAGTTCTGAGGATGCGCTTGAAAAGCTTAGTGAGACTGCAGAGAAGAACCTGTTACTTCTCCCCAGCTGGTTGTTCCAAGAGATGCACATTTTGTATGTCCACCATTCTACTGTCACTGGGAGCAAAAAACATAGGAGACCTGTTGGGGGCCCTTGCCATATGTTCTTTATAGCTTGGGTTTTAATGTGAACAAAAGACTGGTCTTGACATGTATCTGTAAATTCCTGGAGACAGAAGGTGCTTTCAGTAGTCAGTACCAATAGGCAAAGAAATCATGGGATAACAACCTGGGATTAAATGGGGGCAACCCACAGCTTCTATTTGAAAGGGTACAGAAGAGGAACTAAGCATTCACTTGGCTCTGTGTGAAATATCATGGAAGTTAGAAAAAGGGGATGAAGTTTTTGGATAACAATATATTATCCAAAATATTGGATGAAAATACATTCCCATAGAATATATGAAACCTAAAAGAAGACAGGCCTGTTCCATAGAGGGCTCGAACATACAGCTAAGCCCCACTGGAGAGAACCATGCAGTACATTCTAGGGTCACCCTGACACATTTTAACAGATGCAGATGGAGATAAAGCCAAGAAGACCAAGATCAAAGCAGAGAAAATATATTCCCATAGAATATATGAAACCTAAAAGAAGACAGGCCTGTTCCATAGAGGGCTCGAACATACAGCTAAGCCCCACTGGAGAGAACCATGCAGTACATTCTAGGGTCACCCTGACACATTTTAACAGATGCAGATGGAGATAAAGCCAAGAAGACCAAGATCAAAGCAGAGTGAGGCCAAGAGCGAGAATAGAAATGCAGTGATACAGGACAACCTCTGACTCTCCAGTCCTTATTTCTTAACCCAAATACCAGGAATCTAGATCCAGAAGAAGGAAAAAAGAGAAACATTAAATCCTGCACTCTCCACTTTCCAAGTTTCTTACAACACAATCAGCCAGTAATGGGGCTACTAGAACTTTTGAGATTAGCGAGATTGACTATTTTATAAACATAGGCAGAAAATTGGAAGGGAAAGAAAGTTTTAATATAATTGAAGGCAATAATTTAAAATATATTAGTGTCTTGTAAAGGTACAAACTGTTTATATTTTGTTTTTATACCATTCCTTTCAGTATTCAACAGGGTATAAGTACCTCGTAAATATATGTTGAGTTTAACTAAATTTGTTATTTTAAATATTTAGGTGGAATTTAGGGATTTTTCACCTAAGAAAATAAAAATGAGAGATCTGTAAACAAAATCAAGAGTAACTGAGAAATGATGCTTGGCAGAAACCAACACAATACTGTAAAGCAATTATCCTTCAATTAAAAATAAACGTTCAGTAGGAGGAAAAAACAATAAGAGAATTATTAGATAAAGTGAATAGTAATGGTAAGTATATCTAGTCGCTAAAACAGTAAACATAAAACTATCAGGATTAGCACAGAGGTCTGGCATGAACACAATTATCAATAAATGCTAGTCCTCTTCACTGTAAGACTCGATACTTTCACCTGCTCTGAGCTTTAAATACTATGAAGTGACTAAACAGCAGCAGCAGCATAGATTCAAGTATGATTCTTCCTCAAGACTAGGAAACGGACAGTGGTACATGCAGTTTTTCCTTTTCGTTGGTTTAAATCATCTACTTTCATTCACACATCCTTACACCCTCCTGGATGTCTCAGAAGAAAAGGTGCCAAAGTCAACAAGTCATCAACATTCCCCACCCCCATCCTCATCTCCTCCTTATTCTGCTCCAGTGTTCCCAGCCACAGTAAACAGCATCACCATCCATGCTGTTAACCAAGTCAGAAATCTGAATTCATCTGAAACATTTTGTTCCTCATCCCACCTTCCAGCCAGTCACCTTGTCCAATTGCTTTACCTCTTAAATGTTTCATACCTATTACCTTCTTCTTGACTTCCTACACAAGAGAAGACTCTACACATGGACATCACCAGATGGTCAACAATGAAATCGGATTGATTATATGCTTTGCAACCAAAGATGGAGAAGCTCTATACAGTCAGCAAAAACAAGACCAGGAGCTGACTGTGGCTCAGATCATGAACTCCTTAATGCCAAATTCAGACTTAAATTGAAGAAAGTAGGGAAAACCACTAGACCATTCAGGTATGACCTAAATCTAATCCCTTATGATTATACAGTGGATGTGAGAAATAGATTTAAGGGACTAGATCTGATAGA